>JACN01012211.1:0-18188 GCA_000787155.1 Scartelaos histophorus
GCCTCACCAGTCATGAACTTCACCGCGCGTCACTGTTTTACACCAATCAAGAAGCAAATTGTGAAGAAAAGTTGGAGAAGAATAAGAGCCTTTATTTTAGAGCGTTCCATCACACCAGGGAGAATCCTATCCAAAAGTCTGATGCAATTTGCATGCAAAACATGATTTAAACAAAATAAAGGTGTTTTTTTAAATGTTATAATTTCATATTTTAGAAATAATTTCACACTTGTACACCTGTGTACATTAGAGAAGTTTTGGCCCTGTGTACAATATGGTTGCTAGGTAACATTTACAGACTTCAATAGCATGTCATGATTTCCAAACAGGAATTAAAATTTGAAACCTAAAAACTTGCCAAATTAGGGAATAAATATTACTTTTATTTAAAGAACAAAAATCTTAAATTTCTTAATATATTTGCTTAATATATCTGTGTTTTAGTAAAAGGAGTAGTCCATCAACAACCAGTCTATTGATTATGAGCAGATTTTTGATGGTTAGATAAAAATAAGTAATTAGACAATGGACTATCACTGTAGTACCTATATGGTAAGGTCAAATATTACATTATTATAACACTGACTCCTGCCCCCCATTTGACAGTGAGACATCAACTAATTTAAAAAAAATCCTTTTTCCAGTCCTTACCACAACAGACAATAATTTAGATCTGCACATATTATGAATCATTTTACTTTTTCAAATCTATTTCTTAAGAACTATGACTTTTACCTTAATTTTGCCAAAGTCCATTTGTTTCTGTATAGTGTACATCTGCTCTGTCCGCTCCATCTGCCTCGCCCGCTCATTGCAGCTTGTGACCAACTGTTGACATTCAAGATGAAAATGATTACGTGATCATTCATTCTGAGGTAATACATTTTGGTTTTCTGTGTTTTTCATACCTTGCTCATGGCGTGAAAAGCCCAAACTGCAGCAAAGTACTCAGCTGTTTTGTCTGGTGTTTTCTGGCAAATTGTCTGAGGAGAAAAAAATATGTTTTTGGTGTATAGACATCATAAACCATTTTAAGATTTGTCACAGCAAGCACACTACAAACAAAAAGAGTCCTCATAAAATATTGGTAAGATCTGAAGTTCATAAAAAATAAATACATAAATGAATAGACAACAATATATAAACTATTTAAATTAAACTATTTTTAACTGCAAGTAAAAGAAAACTACAAAATCACCAGACTGAGTAGCTTGTGAATTCAAATCAGCAACACATTTATCAATAAAGAGCCCATGTTACGCTATTTTCTGATCTTTGTTAAAATATAATAAAAAAAATAACATCCATCTTCACAAAAATTGGCAATCTCACAAGGTAAATACAAGATAAATGGTGGATGTTAATTTGAAGCTTTAGATGAAATGAAACAAAACACAATTAAGTTTTATAATGTGGACTTTTAATTGGTAAAACTTTTAGATGTGCAGGCCGAGCTTATTTTAAATACATGAGTTTGTTATGATATAGATTAGGGCTGCACGATATATCGAAAAAATATCGTCATCGCGATAATGGCACGTGCGATATCCACATCTCAAAGATGCGCGATATTTTTTAATTGTTTTATGTGTAAATCGTGAGTTTATTGCGTTCTGGAGTTCACAATTCCGACGCGCCCTTAAACGTAATGTTTTGCTAGCTAGAGCGAGCGCGTGGACTCGCAGTGCATGACGGGAAAACACTACAGTCACCATGGCGGGTAATGAAGAAGTCAGTGAAGACGACAACAGCGAACAACTTGTGCCTAAAAAGCACAGCAGCTCCGGAATTTGGGACTTTGGCCTCAGACGGGACGACGTGTCACAGACGCAAGTGCTGTGCAAGTCGTGCCGGAAAGTTATCGCAACGTCGAGAGGAAACACGACGAACTTACACAGCCACCTCGAACGCAACCACAGGGAGCTATACAGTGATTTTATTCACTCAAAAACTTCAGTCAAAAAACGCAAAAACATCTGTAATAAAGTTGTGGCCTACGGCTGTTCTCCTAACAAGTTTAATACTTTGCAGGAGCTTATTCTTAGTTTTCTAACCATGTGGAACACAGGTAAACGTCATAGAGGCAAACATGTGAATGTACGAAGCATTTTTTTTTAGGTTAAAAGAAAATATCGCAATAATATCGTTATCGCAATGCTTGACACCCGTATCGCATATCGCATTCATTTTCAATATCGTGCAGCCCTAATATAGATTTTTTGCATCAGTACATATTGCAATATACTTTTTCAATATACTTTGTGCAGCCCAGTAACATGCATAGCTGATACTACTACACCTTCATGGCAGTATCATTTTGTCATTTAGATAGCCATTGCGAGACCTCTTTTTTAACTTACATCCAGAAGGAGTGGCAGTCTGGTTACCCTCTGCATGGGAAGAATGAGGAAGGAGATCATGGGAAGGCCTCCGCATTCACTGCTTGATTCTATCTGCTTCAGTGCATCTTTAAACGCCGTATTCGTGCTCCTGAAATACACAAATAAACGATTAAATACACGCTTTAACGAATCAGAAATATAAAAGCGAAGTGCGTGTTATGCTCACAGTAGTTTCTGTAGCGTCCTCTGCTGGAAGGTCTCGTTGGAGCAGTACACGATGTAGGGTTCGAAATGGTGGGCGGCGTGGTTTTGGACAATGTCACTGATGTCCCGGATCACTACGTTGTCATAGTGACGCTTTTCTAAATCCTCAAAAAAACTGCAGATAAAAGAGAAATGAATAGTTAATTTACACCTGTCAAATAAATGTGTTTTGCATATGAAGTCAAGTTTCAAGTGGATATATATTTTAAAAAACTGCAGCTAAAAGAGAAATGACAGAGCAGTAAATGGATAGTTAATTTACACCTGTCAAATAAATGTGTTTCAAGTGGATGTAGCATTTAGTGCATCTATTTGGTCTCTTCACTATAGCAATACATATGGCTTAAAACATTATTCAGATAGACTTGAAATTGTCCGTCAGTTGCCACGGAAACTTACTGAAGTGGTTCCAATAAGCAAAATGGATTTTTTGTAATTGGTGCTGATTTCATAGCTAATGACCTATCTCCATGGTAACGCAGTTTAACAGAGGAAATTTAATGTACAACATCGCTATTAAAACTACATTTGTGTTCTCTTGTCTTAAGCTAAGTCGAGTGCAGTTAACATTTTGTATCTTTGCAATCAAATAATCTGATAAGAGTCGTCCTGACTCCTTGTGTTCAAACGGCGTGGTGTTCGAACATACTTGTAATGCCACCATTGGAAACTGTAGATTTTTATCAGACCCAAAGGGCAAAAGGTAAACTACTGGAACAAAAGCATGGAGGCTGCTCTTTGGACTCACAGTGACTCACTTTAATACGGATTTTATTCTTAATGACAAATCAAATCCTACGTTTTCCATATCTTGGATCGTAAAGTGTGACAACATCTAATCTCCAAGTTTCAAAATGACAAAATGGATAAATAAAATGAACAGATAACAACTATTTAAAGCTAAATTATGAGCAATGGGTGTACTTTTCACATTAAGTAAGTAATTTAATCAATCCAACTATTGTTTTCTGGAGTTTAAAATTTTTAAATAAAATTGTACAAGGCCTTAAACTGCCACATAGTGATGAAGTCAGTGTACCTGCCTTTATCCAGCTAGTCTTTTCAATAAGCCCAAGCTCTTTTGTTAAGTTCTCAACCACTCCTATGCATATTCCAGGCGTTTAAACAAAAAAAAACTGTAAAATGACACCAAATGCTAACCCAGCCCTGATCTCTACCCAGACGTAACACAGAAACTGAATTAAAGAAGCGGCATACTTATTAGCACCACACCCGTTTTTGTATAGAGGTCGATGAAAACACTTTTTATGCAAAACCCACTGACAACAAACGCTTTTGGCCGTGAGTATTAGCTCTACAAATGAAGGAATCCAGGCAGCGAGGTGGTTCAACCAGTCTGACAAGCGAGTCTGAACATGTCATGAGACCTACAGGATACTGAAGCTACTTGCTCAGGGCAAAGTCTACCACCGGAGACACTCCACACCCGATACCAAAACTGAGTGGGAAATCACCAAGACACGACCCTTTTACACACACTGGATTACTTGAAATGCTAGTTTTACTTATCCTAGAAATCTCTACATAAGGGAGTGGATTATAGCAGAATTCATTTAACACTCTGGATTTAAGAACTTAATGCGCTTGTACTGTAATCTTTTGTACATTACATGCCTTATGCCTTAATAAGAGGTAATAAAGCATGAAGAAACGGTTAATAATGAACAAATAGCATATTAAGAATGATTCAGGTTTTGTCATTGCTTAACTATGTTGTGTTGTGATGTTACAATTCTTAACAGACTATTTGTTCATTATGAATTGTTTGTTCATGCTTTATTAGGTCTCAATGTGTAGGTATTATAAAGTGTTACAATAGCTCTAAATATTTTACATTTCTTAGAATGATATAACCTTATTTATTACTACCTCAGTAAATAAGGTAGTAGCCTCCTGGTAACAGTAGAATGGTAGTTTATGAGATATAAATGATGTCTTGAGAGTTAAAACCACTGATTTGGACCTGGTTTGGATTCTATACCTTCTTTAAATACTCTCCACTGTCAACTATGCCCACAACTAAATACAAAGTGTAACCTTATATTTTCCAGACACCGACCTCAGGAAAAGGCAACATGAGGGGGAATCGCTTGTAAAAATTTAGATAGATTTTATTTTGTACATGAAAATTATTTATAGTGTTTGTCTTTGATTTATCGCAGCCCTTTGTTGCCCTTGTTTGTCAGCTTCCACATTTAGGCCTATTTTGCACCTTTAGTGGCTCCAGTTGTTCATTCACCAGCTTGATCTTGGTTTAAAAAAGTGTAATGTTCTCACCGTTTGCTGACTTCTTCAATGACTGAAATGTTGGAGAAGAGGTGGTGATGCTCTGTGATGGTCATCGTCCTTTTGAGGGCTTCGCTGTTTTTAAAATGTCGCACCAGGATCCCCAAACTGTGGAGGTATGAGTGCTCGGAGGTGATGATTTCAAAAATAGCCTGGCAACATACAAATACAAGAGAAACATTAATAATACCACTATTATTAGTATATGCAGGATAAGAATCATATTTAATTCCAATATTTCTGACAGCACTTTGCACTTAATGTTCAAATTCAGTTGACAGTCTATTTTTTTACGCAAGCACAGAAGCATTAACACTTGAGAGTTGCCCACATGTTAAAATAATAGGCAGGATCATATGCATGTCACAACAGTGAACGTTTAACCACAGTGTAGCACCATATCCATACAATCTGTTAATGACAACTTAACTATAATATAATAATATATAATAACTTAACTATAATGAATATTTCAATGGTTAAAGGTTCAGTCGTGCACTTGTTCACTGTTCTTCATTGTTCTGAGATACAGTTTTAAATCTAAACTCATGCTTTGTCCTGGTTTAGAATAATTATCTTTCATTTACTGCATATTTCTAGTGTGTTCCAGGGTACAGTCCTTTGTTGAATATTCAAATATTCTAAGATTGTTTTTCATGTGAAAGGTGTGAAAACCACTGGTTGTTAGGCTCTTTTTTTCACAGTTTTTTTTTTCTAATTACATAATACTAAGTAAAAACATCTATAAAATACAAAATAAAAACACTTTTTAGCTCATCTAAGGGACTTCACCATTTAGGACCACAAACTACAGGGCAGTTTTTGGGTTGGATGTTTGGATTTTATGTGCATGGAAAGCTTCTGTTAAAGGTGACAGGAGAAGATTAGTGAGACAGTGACTTGTTGAGTCTTGACTTGCAGCCAAAACATGAATGGTTAGTTTACAGCTGCAGCCATCACAGTATAACAGTACAACAAATGAACTGTTTAGCTGAATACTTTAATTGCAATGGTGTGTGTGTTCAGGTAGGGCTGCTGACTCACCTGTCCTCCTGCACTTCCTGGGTGCATAGCGGTTTGACACAGACCAAAGTGCACTACAGAGTAAACTACAACTGGGCCTAATCATGCAAACATGGCTAACACAAAGAAAGATAAGCAAAAAGACTAATGGCAACATATAAAACTAATTCAAGTTCTTTTAACTACTGAAGACTATACTTTTTACAGTACTTCTTAAACAGTGTTATCTTGGTTGAAACTTTCCTGTATACGTATGTTAACTTAAGATCAGCTTAGAAACTCATTATGGAACAAAAGGTAACAAGGCAAACAGTTGTGTAAATGAGACTTGTGACTCCATATGCAGGGCGTGGCTGTTTTCAGGTCCTATAGTGAATGCACACAGGGCTGGACCACTGCTATTCACACAGCCTCTGCTCACAAACATTACAAAGAAAAAGTCAGGCCTGGATATAGTTGTTTTCCATGGATGAAACTGGTTGAAAATGTCCCTGGATGCATCAAAGTCCCGATATTCCCCTGGTATAACTTTTGATCCTATTTAAATTGAACCTATAATAGAAACCTCTGTGTTGTGAGCTCCTCAGAGAATAAAGATAAAATATTTTAACCCTTTGAAATGCCTACAATCTCTGCACTGCAAGAGTAAGGAAAACTTAGTCAAAAAGAGAGTTAGGTGATTATTTTTAGGAAGGTGACAATGTGATATATTTTGACTTTTTCCCATTCCAAAGATATCATATTTTATTTTACATATAGTTGTTGTTTGTCGTTTAAATTGTCGATAACTATGAATTGTGTGGATTGTAGCTCTAAAATATTACTGATGTGTGATTTGGTAGTGGGGTGAATAATAAATTGTAAGGCGCTTTTGGTATCTTAAAGGTTCCTATATAAATACTAATCAAAACGAAAAGAAGATTATTGAGACTAGTCAAAGATTTTGATGAAAAATATAGTTTATTGGTAGTTATAGTATGGTCAGACTAATTCATGTACAGTACCTCTTGTCGCTTCCTCTCCTGGGGGGTGATCAAAGACAGGATTTCAGTTTCCTTCACCTTCAAAAACCAACAAAATAGAGGTGAATGGTGAGGTAAACACAAAATACCTTTGTCCGAGTAAAATGTCAAATTCAAGAAGTACATGCAATACTGAGTAAAATCAAATTTCGTAGTCAGTAGGCAGATAAATTAACATTGTATAATTTTAAATGGCTAAATTAAAAGACTCATCTACACTCCACATCTTCAGAAAAAGCCCTGTCCGCATTTTTGAATGTCATGAAAATGCTATGTGCTATACAAGTGTTGTGCATTAGTAGAATAAATAATGGTAGTAGTAGAAGTAGTAGTACTAAAGGAAATAAAAAATAGCCTGTGATTTTCTAGGGTGCGTTCACCTAAAACCAAAATTGAAACTAAACTGACTGTGACTAAACCAAGAACTAACTGAACTAGATAAGGACTTATAGGTGTGGGAACAAGACCAATTCTAGACTAAACTGGGCTCACACCAGGACAGAACAAGAGCAAAGTAAATCTAAACATATTATCTGAGCCATGAAGCGATTTTTGAATAAGTTGGTTCAGTGGTTCATATTTTTTGTGTGTTTTTCCTGGCTGTCGGTGTACCTGTGGCAGCTGACTCCAGGTGAGCTGAACAGGTCTGTAGCTCCGCACCACAATCCCCTGGTCCTCCTCCTCCACTGGGTGCTCCACCAACACAAAATCATCCACCATGTCATCCTGGTTTGTGGAGTGCAGCCCTCGCTCCCTCACGTCCTGGTAGAGCCTTGGAGTGGCTACAACAACAAAAAAGTGCTTTCAATTTCAACTAAGAATGTGCCCTGGCTAATTCTGACGTGAAGGAAATATAGATGAAAAACAACAGTAATGAAAATAGTCTAAATGTAATATATCTAAAAACATGAGCTGCAATAAATAAACAGTAGAATGAAACACTTAGTTTGTATTTATAATGAGTTGGAAGTTATTTATGCAAGCCAATGCCAATAATTTCAAATCTTTCATATTACAGAAAAAATACAAAAGGTTCCACTGAATAACTATTCACTGTAAATATTGACCTGTAAAAGTATTGTTCTGTCTATCCTTTAAAGCCCTTTAAACAATAGGTTTATACGTTTAAACTTTAAAAAAAAAAAAAAAGAAGAAGTAATACTAATTTAAGAAGTAATAATAATAATAATAACTCCCTTGATAACTGTTTTTGAAGAGGCCAAATAGAATAAACCATTTTAAAAAAGCATTAAAAGAGTATATGTTGTAATTCAGCAGTTACCATTTTTACAGGTCATTCCTTTTTTTAATAAATGCAAATAAGTTTAAAGTGCTGTGTGCTGTCAAATGTGCTCTGTGATTTAAAGTGTCTTAGTGAAGGGTGAATGTGCTGAGTGTTACTTATAGGTAACAAGCAGATTGTTACATGGACACATTTAGCAAACACTGCCAAAAGTGTTTGAAACCAGCCTCAAAAAATACAAAACAGATTCTAAATTTGAACAGCACATTTTCAGGAGCCTGTGATCAATACAAGCATTTACAGTCCTGTATCAGTGTTTGATAAGCAACCATAAGGTTACTTACCAGGTAAGTAATATATATAATCACAACAAATGTGGTGTTTAACACCGACCAGTAAGTATCAAATCAACACTGACCATAATTTTCACTTGACTTAAAACAAGATCATATTCAGCCACTAACAGTCTTCATATTCATTACCCAATGGTCTCATATCCATCTTCATATTCTCTTTTCATATTAGGGTGGCAAAAGTATAGGCTGCAGACTAATTGCACAGACAAAAGTCATGGCATTGATAAAAGTGATAAAACATCAACACACGACAGGGAGACGACCGCTATCTGCTGTGAATACGACTGCTACCCCTGCAGCACTGTTACTGAATAATTACCTGTTATATTCATGTAATGCACAGCCAAGTCTAAAACACTGAAGCATAACAACAGGCACATACAGTGTCACAAGGTTGATTTTTGTTGCAATTATTGTGCACAAGGCACAATATTATGACAACATTATTCACAATGTAAGGTAGAATAAAATATCTCAATATATTGTTTACAGATATTTTTTCTATCTCTAATAAAAATGAAAAAGCGAGAAGTGGTTACATGTTTAAATTGCTATTGTAATACATGTATAACAAATTAGATTCATAATATGTGAGCTTAATTAACTGCTACTATACTTGGATGGCTTAAATATTATTGATTATTAATATCAGTAAATATCGGCTACAGCCAAACATATATATACATATACATAATATATACACACATCATTGGTGGTGGAAGCACTCGGGCTGTAACCTCCAGACTGGAGGAGTGGTTACAGCTGATACCACATACCAGGAAAACAACAGATTTCAGTCCAGAAAAGTGCAGTACTAGGAACAGCAAAGATACTGCACAGAACTCTCAAGCTCCCAGGCCTCTGGTAGACCCGAGCTGAGGGTGAGAGACCAACCACCGTGGAAGGTGAGGAACACACAACATTTTTTAAAATAATAAAAACAACCCCGAATTCACACCATGGATTAGATAGATGGGTAAATAAACAAATAATTAAAATAATAATTTGTATTATTGACTGCTTTATTGTGAAATCTCCTGATATAATTGCCACATATATTTCTTAAGAGTTTTATTCGTGGAACTGCCTCTGGCTACACTAGTGACTCCCACACCAGTCACACTTTCATTACAATAACTCTGCTGCACTGTTGTGAAAATCAGCTCCTACACAGTATGGAAAGGTCATTGTGATTTTCCAGTTGTGTTGTAGCTCCTAGTTAAATTTAGTGAGATTGTGACGTACCGTCTTTGAATGATCCACGCTGCTTTTGGTTCCTCTTTCGCCCCAGTGTCCTCTGCAGAGAAACATAGGGGTATTTTAAACCAGTAGGCTGCATTATACATTTCTTTGAAATGTTACACAATGTTACAAATAAACTCAAGTACAGAAACTAAAGCTAATTTAATAAGAGATTCCTCAAATGTGCAGGTGTAATAAATGTGAAATATATAGGAAACATCTGTAAATAACCTGACACAATAAACTAAAGGCACCCAGATTACCCACCTTAATGAAATCACACAAACACGCTAATCTAAATGTAATCATTGCACATTCTATATTAGATGTTTTTATATTGCTATACAGTTACATTTAATTATTTAGTTGCGTATTTGTATGCCTAAATAGATTCTGGGAATAAAGGTACACAGGGGTTGTGCAAGTAGAACCGAAATCAAGATGGTTAGTTAGTAGTTTCATCTGTTGAAAAAGTCCCAGTTGGTCCAGGTTTAAAGTTGTTTCTGTTCTTTTAAATTACACATGTTGATTATCATCTGTAATAATAATAATAATTGAACATTACTGCTTGAAAAAGCTATTGTTAAAGCCACACAGATGTGTCATTTTATTTATAGGTCTGGCCTAACTGTAGAAATGCAAAGTAAACTCTCCAGTAAGTTACATATCTTGTCGACAGTCTATAAAGAACTAAAAAAATCAATTCTGTCCTCTTTCTGTTCTCTTTGTAGACAATAAATACATTTTTAACACAATAACTGTTCCTTTAGTCTTACCATGTGCTCTCACTATAGTTATGATATATATTAAGACCATTCAGAAAAGTAATAAGAAGGTTAAATGTTGTCCACTCTCTGTGCGATGCTCTTATATATATATATATGTTACATTCCTCACAGATCCTCCTCTCACCTTTCTCCCAGGACTCCTCGATGGACTTGGGCTGATGGCTCTCCTCTCTGGCAGGGGCTTCAGCATGTTTGAACTGCTTTTTGCTGTAAATTCCACATCGGTCACTGCTGCTTTGTACGACTTGTTCCTACGATTCCTCCTGAACCCAAATCCTTCTCCGTCGCTGTCATACTCATCCCAGGGCACATCTGGACCTGCTGCCGAGTGTCTGCTCTTGGATTCGTTGCCACTTTTGGATAACTCAAGTCCCACAGGAAAGGTAACCACTGTAGTGTGGTGTCTGTTTTTGGGTCGACTTGAGACAGCTAAATTTTTGGGGATAAGTTGTTGGGTGCCGGCTTTCTGATAGACTGGACTCTCTGTGCTTAAAATGACAGTCTTTGGCATGACCAGCCTGTCAACCACATCACCTACTTCCTCCGTCATTTCTTCTGTGGAGTGTTGTAGTTCATAATCTTCATCTCCTGGTTCAGATATATGGAGCACAGTGGAGAAGCAGGCCTCTGTGACGAGAGGGGCCTGGTCACCCATTGGGCTTCCTGATTGGGACATATCCTACTTCCTGTATCCTCTTAATGAAGACCTCTGATTGGTCCAGTCAATGCTGCAAGGTCTACCACATCAGAGAAGCTGGAAAAAACAGAAATCTATGGTGAATTTGGGATTTTTTTAGATGGATAGAATATTTTTTATCAGTGGGCCTTCACACTAAAAAAACATCAGGAATAAATGAAAAAAAGTTTTGTATTCCATAATAACTTGTTATGTTTTAGAATGTGCATTACATATGTATTTTAATATCACGGATATGCTTGCAAAAACAAATATAAACAGCACCTTTGACAATAAAAACACCAGTTTCACATTAATACTTAGTATTCAAGTGTTCATTGTTTCACCACCACATGACTTTTTTGTGGCTACTCCTGGGTTTCACTTTAAACTCCATTGTCACTGATGCAGCAGCTTTAAGAGGTCACGTTCTATAGTGTCGTCATGATTAACACATTTACAAGTCGACTGTGATAAGGGAAAAGGCACTATACCAACTGCGGTATCAAAATTGGAATTTGATAACACAAAGACACTTTTTGTATGATAGAATGTAATTTTCAACACAAAATAACAGTTCTTTCTTTAACACGTGGTCTTATACTTGTCTGATATAGATCCAGATTAATATTCAGTATTATTACATGTGTATATGTGTTGCAGTATGAGTTTTAGTATCGATTATAACTGGGTATACGTTTTTTCAAAAAAAAAAAAAAACAACTTAAACTTCAAAACTAAAACTGAAATTTACTGTTTAGTAAGTTCCCTCAGACAATATGCATGACATTACAAATAGTCTAACATAAGTTAATTAATTATGTATATGCATTTATATAGCACCTTTCAAGACACCCAAAGACACTTTACAGTTCAATGTTACTTCACTCCAAACTCAAGCGACACAATTGTCCTGGGGCAGACTGACAGAAGCGAAACTGCCAATCTGCACCATTGGCCCCTCCAACCACCATCACTTACACACACTCCACTTTTTTACTAGTCCATGTAGGTGAAGTGTCTTGCGACTGGTGTATTCCCACCATCTCCCTTCCAAATACTATTGAGGCCCGGCCTTGCTTAGCTTCTGAGACCTGACGGGTTGAGGCTTTGACCTGCTGCTATGGCTACGATTATAAGTTATGATGGATCAGTAGTGCCACTGTCTATGATCTTAAAAGGAAATCTTTGGATAATTTGGATAAAAAGCAAGCCAAGCAGTGCATGAAAAGGTGCCTTAAATGGAGCAGATTAGTACAGTGCGTTTCAAAGTGCCTTCCAACGACCTGCACATACCAGAAGTGACCATAAGTGAGATGATCTTATTTCTCTTGAACAGCATCATCCTGTAACATCTCATGCTTTAAATTTAATCCCAGGAGAGCTGTGTCAGTCCTATCAAACGGAGGACAAAACTCATGACTCAACTGCTTACTCCTACACCCCACTTGCCTACACAAAACACCCAAGAGCTGCTTCTGCAAATCTATGCATCAAAATAATAGAGAAACTAATTCAATAACGACGCATGAAAGGAGAACGTATCCATAATGACCACTGCGCAACAGGTTAATGAAAGTGGCGCATGAAATATATGGGCTATTTTGTATTCACATTTAGGCTGCTTATCTCTTGTCACTCTCAGAAACCTACTCCTTTCTCTCCTTAGCCACTTACCTGGATGACTGGAATCCAACATATCACAAAATAATTCAGGTGAACAGTAAAGCAAAGCAAGTTTAGTTGAGAAGGGGGGAAAAAACTGACCTTTTTCGTGTTTCCCTATAACTTTGCAGGAGAAGGATTAGGGTGGGAAAAATGTCCGCCTTACTTACATTCCCATGGTTCCAAACAGCTAGGTGACACGCAGTTCAAGAGGATTAAACTGCACAACAACAACAGCTATGACAATAATCTTACCTGTGCGTGCCAACTTTACGCACAATGTTGAATCCGGTCGGTAGGAGGTATTGCTCCGGTTCTTTTACGCAATCGGCTGTCCAGTGCGTCTCTGGCCGCGCCTCGGTGCTACCCTTCGGTCTGACACATATTTCTCAGTCTTCACTCACTTCCTCCTCTGTTTGCAGGCGCCCATTAACACGGGGCTGCGCACGTCACTACAGGTGAATCTATCAATCATCTGCTAATCTCACACTGTGACTGTGGATATAGAAATAGCTCCACTTTAAATTGATAAGTGATAATATTGTTGATCAAACAGGTTTAGTCAAAAATGATGCATATAAGGGCAAGAATTATACTGTCTGTAGCATATTGTAGTAGGCCTAAAGACACAAACTAACTACGTTTCTATTAATAAACTAATTAGGATATATCTCATCCATTTTTCCTCAATTTCAGGTGGCATATCTTATTAACTTGCACTTGCACTTGTACAGACGTTTCACTTAAGGTGATTGGCTGATCTCTGTCGCCCTCTGGCGGTGGCAACATGGATTTATTTTATTTTATTTTATTCCATTTCATTTTATTTTATTTTTGTCAATGTATTTCTCTCTCTCTATCTCTTTCTATATATATACCAACTTTGACTATACTATACTTACTATTATTCCACCTAGTAACAGGGCATGACCACATGTAAACTTCAACATAAAGGCTCTAACCACAGTTTTACGGTTCAAGATTTATTTATTTATCATCTTCATATAACAATCTGAAAATATAACATATTAGTCCTTTTCTATTTAGCAAACGCTTAGACATAATGCAATAAGGACTCTTAGGGTCACTATGTACACAGTTAATATATTTATAGAAAATCAAATGGCATTCAATTTCAACATCATATGGCATCCGATGCAATAATCATCAAATGGTTCCAATGAGGAGCACAGCAAATCCTGTTTTGATTTGACAAACATTTGGTACAACTGAATCCAAATAATTGTAGTAAACATACAGAGTAATTTATTTAAGGAATGTAATTCATGATGGCATTATTAGGATTTGTGATAATTCAAAGCCTATGTAAAAATACCTATGTTTGAAAAAAAAAAAAGCAAAAATAAGAACTGTCATTGACCAAAATGAGATATGGAAAAGAAGCAATAACAGTATAACAGCTATGTGCACACCAGCTTTACAATACTAAACATCTAAAAACCTATTACAATTTAGTTCTGTGAAAATGTCATTAAAATCTATTGCGGGAATACAGACAAAATTGGGTTTTAGTGTAACATTAGAAATCAAATATACTTGCTGTGTCTTATTATCTCATATAAAAATACCAAGATTTAAAAAAAAGAAAAAAACCTTAATGTGCACATAGCCATTCTGTAACCAGGATTATATGTAACAAAATCAACCCGATGTAGACTTATGGGACAAAGACTAAAACACAGGCGGTGTTGGAGTCGGTAAATGTTTGATGTTACATCTTTCTCTGTCGGACAATGGCCACTGCACATTGTAATCAGATCTGTTCATCCAATATTGATGCTGCAGGTTAGTGGAGCAAAGGCTGCAACAGGACACAGGTCTCACACATGAGACACTTCTCCCTGTCCCACCGTTTAACACAGAGGTGGGTAGTCTGTCGGAGTAAGCTAAAATACAAAATATATATATTTTTTTTTTTAAATGAGTACCTGACTTAATATGTATTTGATGTTTATTTAGTTGAATCTTATTTTTCATGATTTATGGTGATCAAACTAATGTAAAATAAAAATGTTTTCCCAAAATTGTAACATAGCACTTTTTTAATGGGAAGATTACACACTTTATTTGAATATTTTTTGACACAAAGATTAAAACTACCTGTGATAAAGCTACAATGTCTAGTAAATGCAATGTACAATCAGAGAGTGTGGGGCCAGTGTTGTGTCTGGATGAGAGTGTGAATGTTTGTTTTGTCTGTCTTGTCTTGTCACGTATCACACACTAGTCTACTGGATTATTGAAGTATTGTTCTGTGAAGTATGGGATTACTTTGCTTCATCCACGCCCTTTTCAAACCATGCACGTTTTTATCTATATCTGTGCTGTTATATTGTTATATGAATTATATGTGCAGCTTTGAAATACATTTTCTAACTAATTAACTTGTGTCTACCCACCTCTGGTTAAACATTCATTATTAAAATATAACATCATAACAAAGTATTCGACACATGCACACAACACATTCATGATCACTGTAGCTTAATATTTAGTCCATAAATAGACAAATAAGTGGGAATATCGCAACTTTCAGGAAATATATTTTTGCTATACACCTAAACATTATATCTTTCCATTTCAACACTTGTTTTTTTTATTCTGGCAAACATTTTAAACCAAAAAAGAAAGTGCAACTATGACACTATTAAAACATTACTCATGGATACAGACGACATCCTACCAGCGAATTGGCTGCTTCTTTGTAATGTTTAAATGTTAGATGTTATATACTAATCCTGAAATGCAGTTCTTAAGCCCATGCATGTCTAAGTCTGATAATTCATTGTAAATATTGGACAATTTTACAATTTTAAAAGAACATAGCCTGACAGCTTATGTAGTGAAGCAGAAATATCAGTGCGCGCCATTGGATTTGTTAAAACAGCACTATGTAACTTTTCTGTTGGGGATCTGTCACATGTTTGTTTCCAAGGAGACGTTTAGTTTTGCTGAGAATGTTGCACCGTATGGCATTAAACATATCCATATAGCATTTCTTTACTTTTCGGCTTTCATGCTATTGCTCAAAAATACCATGAGGTAGGACGTCTCTCCATAGATCTGACCTGTAACTTCCCAATAGAGTCGCATGTATTTTTTCAACAAGATGGCTATGTTCAGTGTCTTATTGTGGAACATTCAAAGCAAAGCAATAATATCTCCATGAAGATAACACGATGGCCCACCTTCCACCAGAGAAGAAGTTACATAGTGCGTCTTTAATATTACAGTAAACACTAAAGTGCACCTTGTGAGGGTTTTCTCAGTGCTGCTTTTGGACAAAACGTCTGAAGAACAGAATCCGCATCATTAAGTGAAAAGAAAAGTGTAAAATGGTACTTTTTGTCCAGTACAATGGAGTGAGCGGATGAAGTCAAGGCCCTGGGGCAGTAGCAGCAGAGTATTGCAGGGGCAGTTCACTATTTGGCTATGTCCCCCTTCTTTAGAATGATCTGCCGTTGCCATGGAGTCAGCTTGGTCTCATCATAGCCCAGTGTGCGAATGCGCTCCAACTCCGATTTCTCCTCTATCTCTTTAGCCTGCTTGGCCTGTTCCTCCGCTTTTCTACAGAGCAAATCAATGGTAAATAAATACAGGTCACAGATAAAGCTAGAGTTGATAAAACTAATAACTAAATAATAAGATCTAATAGGACATGCTGCATCTACTGAATAAATGCTTAAATATGTCAATATATACACACATTTATCCAACGTAATAAAAAATAAATGGAAGGAATGTTAATACAATCCTATAGTTATTTATTTTATTTACATTATCTTAAAGAAAAGCTTCACTCACTGGCTAAATAAATAAATGATAAAACATAGTGTTGAGTAGACAATACTGGATGGCCCACATGCTCATTGCTATAATATCGTAAGTTTTAATTTTGTAAGTTCAATGTTCTGTAATTAACTCTTTTAAAGAACCAAATGTTTGGTCTTACCTTTTCTGTTCCCTGCCACATCAGGAAAAAGAAAACAGAAATAAAGAGTAAATATCTGCAAGTGGTGGTACATATTCTGAAAACATAATAACATACAATAGCTCACAGATGCTTTATACAGACAGAAAGATAATAAAATATAGTCTGGATAAATATTTTTATTAAGATAGTCAGCAAGAAGACCACTTTGATAAAATAAAAAAAATCTGAACTGATGAAAACTTATTTTTAAAACAGGTGTTGGTCCCTCACCTCTCCTCGTCCATCTTCTTCTTCATAATGTCTCTCCTCCAGGCCGGCAGTGAAGCCAGACGTGCAGCCTCCTCCTCGGCCTGTGGACAGTCAGAGGGTAAAGAAGAGGGAGGAAGGTGGGATAGGGGTCCACAACAGTTGGCAATGGTTCACATAAGCAAATATATACTGTATGTTTGTAAATCATATGCCTCAATGAATCAATCAATTCAATCAATTAATAAATAAATAAATAAAGTGAAACAGAAAAATGTAAATGTGCAATATGTAATTCAGGTGTAGCTTCACCTTGGATGTTCCACATTATGACGTTATACTTGCTGATCATGTATCATATTCAAGGGTTTTTTATGGTTTAAAAGTTGCTTGAAAACATGCATTCTTAGATTCTTAGTGAGTGTTTTTCTCTCCATTGATCTAAATAGTAAATTCGCCTATTGGAATCACCTGCTTATCTCTCTCTATATAAAAAAAATTAACGTCACACTGTGGAACATTCCAGGCAAAGAATCTCTACAGAGACAAGTAGGCGGTGGACGTCCACTAGAAAACTTACACAGTGCAACTCAATTCATTTTTACTTGCATCCATGTTGGACTCAGCAATTACTCATTAGTAGGCTATATCTTCTTGACCAAGATATAATACAATATCAATATCTACAATTTGGAAAAAAAAGAAAAAAAAGGAATAGTAAGCAGTAACACAGGGTAAGAAAATATATGTGGTCTTAACAAAAACAACTATTTACATCTGTTATCTCCAAAATGGAAGTGTATTTGGTGTCTTTATCAGGCTGTAATTAGAGGTGGATGATAGGAAGAGGACGGCCATCTTAGATTTCTCATCTTCACCTGACCAGATCCCTTACACATTTGCATTCCTCTTTTCCTTGTCCCAGGAAACATACATGTAAGATCATCTTTACAATAAATATTGAAAGGATCCCATGGGAATTACAATATTGAGTAAATTTAAAAGTGACCATGTTGTTTATGTTAATATATATATTTTTTTGTTTGTCTAATTGTTTTT
>KN492199.1:0-10180 GCA_000787155.1 Scartelaos histophorus
CGACCCGTTCAAATCTTATCGGTGTAAAACAGCTTGGAGTTTCCTGCATTTTGACCCCCCCGGGCTCCTGTAATCACACACCACTCACCGCAGACAACAGCAGCTTTTGTCCCAGTATCAATATTTACCGAAGATTAGGCCGCTCCATAACAAAAGAACAGACTGAAATTTGATGTATTTGTCAATGTATTAAGTTAACGCCACATGTATTTACACAGATAATGATGTGATTAGGGAACAGAACAAAATCGTTTTATGGAGATTTTGTAATTACTGTTAAGTGGAATCAATATAAAAATAATACAGTAGTGTCACATGATATAAATGGTTGTGTCTTGATTTAGTTTTGTTTATTCCTTGTTTTAAAACTGGTGGGATTTTGTATTTTTAGTTGGTTTATGGAGTATTAACCTTGTTGCTTATGGAGCTTGCATATAAATGACAGAACAAAGGTTTGGATTAAGTCAACTGAGACGTGTTTGGCAATAAATTCCCCTCAAAAAAGTTGCTAATTGGGTTATTTAAATAAAAACGAGTGAATAAAATGACAATCAAAGACCCTCATTTTTCTAAAGCTGAATACATAAATCAGTAGTTCAGTAGAGAGAGTTCAGTTCATTCCTTTGTCAGGATTTAGTTCATTTTAAAAATAATGCAGATATAATCCGGTTTGTTTCATGAATTTGCGTAATAGTCCAAGGACCGCAAGGCAAAAGAGAAAAGAATAAATAAATTCTTCCAGATCGCCATTAGAAAAGAGAGTTCATTATTCAGACTCCTATCCAAAAAAAAAATAATTAAAAAATGACCTAAGAACAAGGTCAAAACATGGTCTCAGTTCAAAGGCAGAACCCAAGGCAGTTTAACATTACTGCTAAACGCAACATGTTAAAGTTCGTCGAGATATAGAGTTTGATTCATTACCGTAATTTCCGGACTATAAGCCGCACCTGAATATAAGCCACATCAACAAAATTTCGAGATTTGTGCATGTATAAGCCGCACCTGAATATAAGCCGCATCAACAAAATTTCGAGATTTGTACATGTATAAGCCACACCTGAATATAAGTTGTAGGTGTCCACGTCTTCAAGAATGTTTTCAAGTTCGCTCCGTCTGCTTTTATCGCCTCTGAAAGAGTTTGTCGTCTTTTTGAGTCAGTTCGTTGCCTCCGTCTCGACTCACTGATGCGGAGTTTACAGCAGCAGCTCTGTGTCCTTCTTCAGATCAGTCGCCTTTAACTTAAAAGCTGCGTCATCTGCGTTTCTTTGTGTGTTTTCCATGAGTATTGTGTGTGCATGAAGCTCAAAATAACTGTTCAAAACTCATGTCTCCTGCACAAAGAGACGCTGTCGAGTCTTGGATCTCGTCGGAGTCTCGTAGGATTTCAGCAGATTTCAGACTCTTCCGGGCGCAGGTTATGGATCAGGTCTGAGTGGACGTTCGGCGACTGAAGTTTGAGACGTTTCTTCTCGTCATTTAGCTGCTGAGGTCGTTTATTTAAAGATAAATTGTCAAGTAAAGGTCTGTTGCAGCATGGCCAAATAATTTCACTACTTTTAAGACATTTTCTGATAGATTTAAGTGTTTGGCCAAGCTTTTTTGAAGTGCAGGGAAAACAAAATAAATCTTGCACTCTTCCTGGTAGCAACGCTTTATGATACTCGAGGGAACTCCTACTAGGAACGGCAAAATAACTTCTCTCTTCAGGCAAATATAACACCATCTCCACCGGAAGAAAACCAGAAGCTGCAAAACATCTCCACTCAAAAAACCTTCGTCCAGTCGGCTGAATTTAATTTGCCTTTTGCTATAATCTGACACTGTAAACCCCTCTGATGTATCTGCTTTTGTGTTTTCTGTGCAGGAGACAGTGGAGTACGCCTTCCTCATCATCTTCACCATCGAGACGTTCCTGAAGATCATGGCCTACGGTTTGGTCATGCACCAAAACTCTTACGTGCGCAACGGATGGAACCTCCTGGACTTCATTATTGTAATAGTGGGGTAAGTTTGTTCAATACACACATCAAACAAAACATGAGAACATTCGATTTCTCAACACAAAAATTTTGGTCTGATGTTCCCTCACTTGGTCTTTATCATGTTGCTTTCTGGTTTGTGTTATAATGTTGTTTCCTGTTTGGTTTTGTTTCTTTCACCCATGTTTAACACACAAATCCTGCATAACACGGCGTAAAACTCTCAAGGGTCCATTTTGTGTCATATTGGACCTTTATAACTCCTCACTTCAAGCTGTGTTTTCATGCACTCCAGAAACCAGAAAACAAATACACACGTGTAACTTCACTCACAAAAAAGGCAGATACAAGATTAACTTTACGGCCAAGGTGAGTTTGGAGCTGGTATTGGCACAGATTAACAAGCAGAGACTGTTTAGACTGAGGATCTGGCCGAGAAGTGGAGAAAATCCCAGACTTAAATACCAAGGGAGATGTGAAGATGAGATAGAATTCCAAATAAAAATAATTTAGTTGTGAATAAAAATGAAGTCTGCTTTAAAAAGACCATGTAAACACTTACCGTATTTTTGGGGCTATAAAGCTCACCGGATTATAAGGCGCAGTATCAAATAATATGTCAGTTGTGTCATTGTCCACACATAAGGAGCATCGGATTATAAGGCACAATAAGAGAAACAAAACACGTGTGGGATAAATGGAACTTTATTCAGGTCATTTACAATAACTCTCAGTTGTAGCTAACACAAAAATACAAGTTTAACAGTTGGTGATTTGGGCATCAAACATGCCCGGATCCCTCTCAACATTGTTCAGTTTTAACACTAAAATACAAAACCTGAAATCTGCATGGTAATGGGGGCATTTTGGGTCCTTGTACAGCACACGGCAGAACTACCGGTATGTTGCACAGTCGCCCTATATGTGGCCAACATATTACTCCTCCTGACTCGCCCACTAATACCTTATTAGACTAATGTGGACAACATCAAATCGGTTGGAGGTTAAACACAACCAAAGGTCACACATAAGGCCACTGGATTATAAGGCGCACTGAAAATGTAATGATTTTAGATGCGCCTTATAGTCCGAAAAATACGGTAATTCATAATGAACTTGATTATTTGGAAATTAAACTTAATTCTGAAATAAGTGGGTGGTTTATTCTGATTTTAAAGCAGAATTATTTTATTCATCGATCATGTGCACGTTTGTTCTTCTTCAAAATAATCCCGGTGGTGGGTCTGGTCGGGTTTCCCTTCGATCCGGCTCCTCCGCTCGTCTCTTGGGACTTTCATCCACTGCTCTTTGGATTTGCGGGGAGCGGGATGCGGGAGTGGGTCGAGGTTCGTCTTCTTCCTCCTCCTCCTCACCTCACAGACGTAAAGTGTGATGATAGAATTCTCCAGCTGCTGCAAAATTATCATCGGAACTGAGAGCAAAAAAAGTTTGGATCATGTTTGCGTTCGTGGAGATGACGGAAAAGCCGGGAGCAGCTGAAGTGTGCGTTTTCTTCTGTAGATGTAAATACGTTGGTGCGCCCCCTGCTGTCCAATCAGAAGCTTCGTTGCGCGGAATCAAATAAAGACGATTTAAAGTGTTTTCCCTGTAAACCTCAATTCAGAATCATTATTTTCACGTAAACTCGACGGAGAATGTTTTAATTCCGAACTATTTAATTCAGAACAATTAATTCACAATTAAAAAACCATCATGTGAACATGACCTGTGTGTATTTGAGAAACAGTTACACAGATCTGAGCTTTAACTTTCCACTGGAGACTTCGCAATAACATCTTCTTGGAGAAAATCCACCAGGAAAGTTACACAGCGCATCCTTAATCTACGTCTTTCCTCCAGAGTATTTGCCTTTACGCTCGGAACAAATGTGAAATATCAGAACAAAACCTTCCGACTCCAGGAACCAGAAAACAATAAATACACGATAAAAGACTGAGTGTTCACAAAATTAAATTTGTCATGTTCACTTCCGCTTCAACTCTAGAGGAACTGCTTAGATGAACAATGAAAAATAAAATATTATCAATGTTTTGTGTGTCTTCTGTCTTTTATATGGAGCCATTGGAGTCTGAAATAAAGCTTGATTTTTACGCTGAATATGCCACCCCATGTTTCATAATATTTGTTTCCAAGAATTGCACTAATGCGGTGTTAATAACATTTTCTAATTCTCGGGACAATCTAAAAGACTAAATGGTCCTTTGCGCCTTCTCTTCTGTGCAGCCTGTTCAGTGTGGTGCTGGAGATGGTCACCAAAGACGCAGAGTCCAGTGGTCAGTCCGGAGGTAAACCCGGAGGATTCGACGTGAAGGCGCTCAGAGCTTTCAGGGTCCTGCGTCCCCTGAGGCTGGTGTCCGGGGTCCCCAGTAAGTACCAGACGAGACGGAGACAGATAAACATGTACTGGAGCTAAAATGGAATTATTGGGTCACTCAAAGGTTCAATATTACGCAAAACTGACCCTTGTGAGCTTTAAGTCATGTTACAGTCACACATGTTTGCGTAATGCTGTTTTATTAGCCTGTCTGCATCTCCAAACACCTTTTTTTCAGCAAATACAGGCAATTCCAGGGCTTAAAATCGTCCAAATGATTCTAGCTAAAGGGATAGTTTGGGTTTTTTGACATGAATCTGTACGTCGTCCCCGTCACAGTGTGGAGCATAAACACCGACTTACCCCCGACAGCCCCGTGAGACGAGTTCTCGCCCGGTTTTGGTGCTGGCAAAGTAGTTCCGACAAGTTGGGTCTGTTCAAGAAAATAAAGCGTTTTTCTTTTCAAAACAATATGTGTTAAAAAGAGTGACACATTTGCATCACAAAATTGTTGTCGACGAAAAAATCAGACCTCATAATTGCTTGGCACTATTTTCTCTCCGTTCGTATCACTGCGCTGCTGCTGCAAACGCAGACCTTAATTGCTTGGCACTATTTTCTCTCCGTTCGTATCACTGCGCTGCTGCTGCAAACTGAGACTGATGACGCAAGCTAATTTGAGAGCTAACGAGAGAGAGCGATAAGTATATGAGCTCGTGTAAGTTATCGGACATAACTTTCCGAGCCGTGAACACAGTGAATCATTGGACATGTTGCCGTTAACTTTCCGTAAACACAGTGAAACAAGAGCGGCGCAGTGATACGAACAAAGATTATGTGATTATGAGGTCTGACTGCTTTATGGACAACGGTTTTGTGATGCAAATGTGTCGCTCTTTTGAACACATATTGTTTTGAGAAGAAAAACGCTTTATTTTCTTGAACAGAGCAAACTTGCCAGAACTACTTTCTCCAGCACCAAAACCGGGCGAGAACTCGGCTCTGACGCTGTCGGGGGTAAGTCAGTGTTTATGCTCCACACTGTGACGGGGTGACGGGGACGACTACAGATTCACGTCAAAAAACCCAAACTATCCCTTGGACGTGTATCAGGTTTAAAAACGCAGAATCCTCACCGGTTTGAACAGACGTCGACACATTTCGCCTGTTTCAGCTTCTTTCCACTGGCTGCCTGTGTGTTTTAGAATTGATTTTAAGATTTTACTCACCACTTTGCTCATTTAGGTCTTGCATCAACTTACATTTCATAACTTTTAACCTTGTACGAGCCTCCCACAGTCTTAGATTTTCCCTGTTAACTCTGTTTCTAAAGTCCAGGCTCCGGACAAAGGCCGATCGAGCCTTTTGGAATCATCTTTTTTATCAGTTGGCCTTCCTTTTAGCTGTTTTTTTAGCTTGATTTTATTCTTCATTTATTTGTATTCTTTTTATTCTCTATTTTTATTAGCTTGTTTATTATAATTAACTGATTTTTATAGCTTTATTGTCAGATTTTTTTTGTGCTTTCTGGATTTTTATTGTTCTTTAATCGTAACACTTCCTGTATTACGTGAACAAGGTGGAACAAGGTGGAGTGTTTTCCGTTTGAGAAAAGATCGCAGCCTAAATGTGCAGGTTTGGTGTATTAAACATGTGTGAATGAAACAAAACACAACAACTCCGGGTCTGTTTTTGGTGCTTTGACTTAATAATATAAATCTGAAAGTAGTTTCGTATGGGAAATGTGTCTTGCGTCTTGGTATCCGTCCTCCTCCGTCTTCTCCTGCTCGCCGCCGCCTCCTCTCTTTCCATTTCGGGCATACATTTTGACCTTTCGCGAAGTCGGCCTCGTCTGCATTCTCCCGCGTCTCCATGACAACGCAACATGCTCGTTTTTTCAGGAGGTAGAAGAAGAACGGGGGGCAGCGGAGGACCTCGGGGAGCCGTCGGGCACGATGACATTTAGAGCCCTCCTGTTCATATCCACAATGCACGTCTAACGTAACTAGGTCGGCAAAGGTCAATGTCGAGCCTGGAAATATACTAAATAGAAGAAACTGACACCGCTCAAAGTTTATTATCTTACCTGAGTATTTTATTTGTAATTACTTTCTAAAAAATCTTGTAGTTTGGCCTGTTAGAACAGACAATAAATTATATTACTGAAACTAATTTATGCCACTGACGCTAAAATCCTAAAGCAGATTTCTTTTCTTTTAGGGTCCGCTACCTGTTTGTTTCCATAGAGATGTTCTTATTTCTTGGCCCGGAATGTTCCACAGTGTGACATTAAACAGCTCTTTAATCACAGGTGGTTTTATAGCTCAAAAAAAAAAAACATGAAAAACAGGGATTCTGACCTGTAACTTGGTCTGTTTGGTTTCCATGAAGATAGGAAGGTTTAATGCCATACTGCGGAACATTCTAGCCAAAGCAGAAGCATCTTGATGGAGAAAAGAGATTAAAAGACACTCCACATGAAAATAATGCATCTTTAAACTGCAAAAACTGTTCTAAATGTACAATACTGCTAAAAAATCATGAGCTGCAATATAAGAATAGCAGAATGAAGCACTTTGGTAGTATTTAGTTTGTTGCATATTCAAATTTACAGGTGTGTTGTTCTCTTTGTCTCTGTCTACTCCAGGTTTACAGGTGGTGGTGTTGAACTCCATAATCAAAGCCATGGTGCCACTGTTGCACATCGCTCTGCTCGTCCTCTTCGTCATCATCATCTACGCCATCATCGGCCTGGAGCTCTTCATCGGGAAAATGCACGCCACCTGCTACGTCATACAGACAGGTACGCCGCGCGGGGAAGTGTCTTGCTCAAGGGCACGCACTGCAACGGATGAGGATTTAAAGGTCCGCCACCTGCTTATCTCTATGGAAATGTTACTGCCACCGTATAGATTAAACCTGTCGATCACTACGCTACGTTACAGTTCAGATCTGTGGAGAGTCACCCCTCTTCGTAGAAGGAATATTTGATGAACAATGAGTAATGAATAAATGCTAGTTGGTTGTGTTTAATGCCATATCATGGAAAATTTGCAAAGCATCTGGTAGAGCAATTGGAACGGTAACTTGTTACTCCAAAACTTTGCGGTTGAACAATATTAATTTCAGCTGCCTTCTGTCTGTATTAAATAATATTTCCCTATAAAATGTTGTGATGTCAGCAAATTCAGATTTCATTCTTCTTTCTTGTCTTTATTTAAACCATAGACTGTATAAAAAAGTGGACTAAGCGAGTGTGACGTCACCCATAGCGTTTAGCGTCGCTCAAATGAGGCTCGTGATGCTAACAATTACAGGAGCCAATCTGGAGCCAGGCTCTATGTTATGAATAGGCTGATTTGACTAACAAAATAGCGAAAAAAAATTCAGGATCATGTGTCGCGGGTTAATAAGAACATTTTAGGACCAAGATGAAGAGAATCACAGCAGCAGTTAGAGAGAGACGAGCCACAAGATCCTAATGTAAGTCAATGGGAGCCAGAGTCAGAAGGAGCCGGAAGAGCCTCCTGGAGCACTTCCTGTTTGGCACACGACGTCTAACGCGTTAGCTATGCCCATTCATATATATACAGTCTATGATTTAAACTGTACACTTTGAACAAAATCCTACTTTTTATGTCCGTGTTGCAAAAAGTGCATCAGAAAATCTCACTTCTTCCCACTCTTCGCTAACTCCTGTAGCGAGCCTCCCCCGTCTGACAGCTGTGCTCTGGCCCCCAGGAGCCCTCGCCGAGGAGGAGTCCACCCCCTGTGCGGCCTCGGGTCACGGGCGCCGCTGCCTGCTCAACGGGACCGTGTGCAGGGAGGGCTGGCAGGGCCCCAACAACGGCATCACCAACTTCGACAACTTCCTGTTCGCCATGCTGACCGTGTTCCAGTGCATCACCATGGAGGGCTGGACCGACGTGCTCTACTGGGTACGGTACCGCCAAAACACCTTAAAAAGAGGTGCTAGACTGGACGACTGAAGGGGTTCGAGAAGGGGTAGGAGGCCTGGAGGTATAAGGAACAGTGTCATTTGGTCTAACAAGGGTCCATATGTTTGTAATGTGAAACACCTGAGATTTTATTTTAATTCAGTGACACCACAATGTGACGTTTCGGGTCGAGCCCTTTTTTTTCAGACATATAGGGTGTTATATACAGGCCCAGGTCTAGTCACATGACCCACAATGTGATTATTCAGAATAAACGAAGGGAGAAGTTTGGAAAGAAGTGATTGCAGCTTTCTGTGGTCCATGTTTGCGGCAGTAAGTTTGACAGAATCTAGGAAAAAATCTTTGGCAAATCAACAATGACAATCGTACATATCACCGTCGTAGGTGAGCCCAGGGTTTGTAACTACACCAGAAGTTGTAATCGCTTGTTTCCAAACGTCCTCCTGGCTTGTGACGTAAGCGTGGATAGAGCCCACTGTTAAATAGTACGAAACAGGTGTTCACTCTCTTTTAAAGTGGTGCTCTGGTTTACCACAGCCAAATTTACACTACTCAGAATTTACACGAATTAAAAAATTAAATAAAACACAGAAGAATATTTGCATCAGCATCATTTGCAGCATAGGAACACCTACTGCCTCAGACTGGAGTGATGATGTCAACATTTTGAGTCACAAAAACTGTCTTAGGTCAAACTCTTATGGACCTTGTGACTCTCTTTATAAACAGTGTCATTGGGGCAGTTCTGTGTGATGTCATATAGTACTTATAATGGCTGCGGTCACTGGACGCACTTGTTGTTGTTGCTGAAAAGCTGCAAATTCTGTATCTAGTTGTGATGCGCTAAATCTGCAGAGGCGTTGTCATTAACACATTGGCAAAAACGTTTATTTAGTGTGTAGCTCCACTTGAAATACCTTTTTGTATAATCTTTAATTGAAACTAAACAGTAGATTCCACCTTTCTTCACTGCTAACCTGTGTTTAAGTATTTGTGCCTACCGTTCATTGGCCTTTTTGACCGTTTTAGTGCAAACTACATACAGAATTTGCTGCTTTCTAGTCAAAAAAGTTGCACTTATTAACGACAGGTGTTTCTGATACAAACACCTGTCTGCAGGGGGCAGAGTTTGTGTGGAGACCTGTTCGACCAATCACACTGTTCCGTATAAGCCCAGATCCCGCCCTCCTCCCCATGATTTTTAAATGTAAAATCAATTTTAAACGTCAATGGAGCTAGAAGTGCCCCCATGCTCACTTCCTGTCTGGAATGCGGCAGCTAGCGTGTTAGCTATGTCCATTTATATATACAGTCTATGCTATATGCCCCCACCTCAACAAAGTGAGTCAGTCAACCACTTTTTTATGATATGATTTGCTTTTTATTTGTACAGGGACAGTGCACAAGGACACATTAACCGAGACAGAAGTTGTAGGAAAGATGCTGGTGCCAGGTTACAGCTCATTTACACCTGTAGTCCCCGAGCATCATCCCTAATATGTACAAACATGTTCAGCTTCTTCTTTACCAGACCTGCAAACATTTGAAAATCTCTGTTGGCAAATTATTCCAGTCACTCACAGCGACAGGAAAAAGACAAATTGGTGAGTGCGGGCTGACATTTTGGGACGGTACATTTCCTTAAAGTTAATATTCTTACCAGATTCGTCACCAAATGGGTCAAACATCGTCTTCATCGCGCCAGTTTTCTCTCCTAAACCGCCTCATCTCATTATCACCCATCGGCAACACACACCACAAAGCCCCGGAGCCCACCCACGCCCCTTTAAGTGACCCCGGCCCTCACCTTTGTGGGGCCGGAGCTCCTCGATGCTCCTCTCGCCTCCTTGGCCATGTGTTGTGTATTTGTCGCCATGGTGACGGCTCTCCAGTACAAAAGGTCT
>KN492201.1:9052-28463 GCA_000787155.1 Scartelaos histophorus
GCTTTGGAGTATCACTGTGGCGCTGGTGTTCCTTGTCAGAGTGACGTAAAAACACATGTTAAAGTCATGAACAATAAAGTCAACGGTCTTCTCCATCAACAAGAGGGAGCAGCCTCGCTCATATGCAGTAACATAACAGTAATACAGGAGCCCAATGGAGCAGCCAGCACATGCATAAATAAACATTACTGCAGTGTGAACTCTCACTGAACCTATGTGTTAGATTAAAGTCTGGTGGTCCCAGTACATTGTTAATATATTTTTGTTTTTATAGACTGATCTGATTGTATGTGTGAGTTTCGGGGCTGGTTTACCATTCTAAAGTGAAAACTGAACTGGAAATTTGGGAACAGAAATCTTTTACTAAAATATGACAAAAATACTTACTCAGTGCTTTACATAATGTATTGGATTGTTTTATACACTTTCATGTATGAAATAATAAGTTGTGGAAAACAACCTCTGGGTTTGTGACATACTGACTGAATGGCTAGGACACAGCAAGGACTTTAACAACTACAATACTGACTAAAAAACTGAACTAAAAAGTTCAGAAATATATAACACATTGATTTTAGCTCATGTCACTACTTGGGAATGATTCATATGCTGTAATTGGTTCTGTCACATCTAAACGAATCAATGATGGAGTTTTATTTGACCCATAGATCCCAGAGGAGCACGATCTGGAGAGTCAGGTGAGGATGGAGCGGCAGTGGAGGTTCCTGAGAAACGCCAGAGTGAGAAGACAGAGCCGCAACATCACTCAGAGAGGTAAGAATACTTAAGAATTACTGAAACATTAATTCATTTTTCATAATGTATTGCACCAAGTAACATAAAATATAAAATCAAACAAAGGAACTGAAGGGAAAAGCCAGTCCCAAAATCCCAATGTTAAGACAAAGCCCCACACTGTGCCTGCCACAGCACCTTTTCACAAATCCTTTCAAATACTATGAAACAACATAAAACATAAAAATTAGACCTGTGCCACCTCACACTTAAGGGAATTGAAATATTAAGTAGCTGTGACCTTCTTACTTATTTTGGCTAAATTGGTTGTCAAAATGTCATCTTTATTTTTTTACTTGGCCTGTTTTACGATCAAACATGTGGTCGGATCAAATATCTGGGTCATAAAATCTCATTAGTTTATGCATTGAGGGCAATATCGGGACTTAACTTAAATTAACTAAATATCTAAAAATGTCACTCGAGAAGAATATATCTATGCATTTATATATAAAAATAATCATTTTCATTTTCTGAGTTAGTGTGTACAGAGTTGATACATGACTACAATTGTGGTTATTCATTTAGTTTGACAGAGCCTTTTGAACAAGACGGCTGTTTCGACTATCCTGCCCATATTGTTCTGTTTTCTGATCTGTTATAATGTTGTTTCCTCATCAAAAACACACCTGGAGTTGTGTTTTGTTTCATTCACACATGTTTAACACACAAACCCTGCTATTTTAGGTTCTTTTCTCAAACAGAAAACACTTTGTCATGTTATAAACTCCACTGTGTTTTTAAATTCCATACACCACTAGAATCATTTCAATAATTTCAGTCCATTCTCAATGCTGTTAACTTGAAAACTGCTACTTCATGACATCACGAGTTGGAACAGAGCATTTTGATCTTTGAAGATGTCTGAATGAAATAAAACACATCACCTTAAAGCTCACAAGAATCAATTTTGCGTAATATAGGACCTTTAACCCTTTATTTTATATAAATAAGCCTGTTGTGTAAGATCAAGTTGGTTTGTCAGAAAAGAGGAAAGCAGATCAAAAAATATAACCATATTTTCTACCAACTCTAAAGCAAGTGTTTTTCGAGTCAGTATCTTTTAAAGCTCTTTTTTTACTATGGTGTAATAAATATTCATTATTACTTCTATCTTCTCTCATAGTTTTGTACAGCTTCACATAATCCTCCTCCTGTCCTGCACTTGTCAAAAATAGATTTTTTTATTATTTTAATTGGTTGTACAACTCTAACCATTTCTTTTTCACACAGTATTAACAGCATCTACTCCTATAATATAGTACAAAAACACTGTTCTTTTGCACTAGTGAACGTGGAGTAAAGCCTAGTATAAAATATTAAAGCGTTTGATTCATATGTTCGACACAAACTTGGTGATGATTTGTTGTGATGATCCTATTGATTAAAATGTCCACGGGGGGCAAAACATCTTCCATTATTATGAGTCAGACACTTGCTCACATACGCGCTCTATTCATCCGTAGGTACCAGCTACAACCAGTTTTCTTGCAGGCACTGTGCAAGCTTTTTTTCAAACAGAATAGTTAACGGACTAACGTCATCGAGTCCCCCCTCCTCTCACACGAGGTCGAGTGGAATAGCGTCACGGCTCACGCACTAGTTCGGCTCCTTTTATTTTTTTTCTCTGTATTTCCCCTGCATCCTCCCGGTAATGTGTGAGTGGTGCTAGGGCTGCCCCCATTCAGTCTGTTTAGCTGTGAAGAGAAGACACGAGAGAAGGAGGAGGAGGGCGAAAAAGCTGTGTAAACTGCTTAAATTACTGCAGTGTACAAATAAGAGGGGTTAAAAGGTAATACTAGTTAACAACTCTAAGAAGACAGAGTGTGAACCAATTTTCTTTTGCAGTTAACAATTAAATCATATTTTTTTTAATGATTTATGAATAATATTGCTATAATTACTGACCTTATCCAATGAAAAAAACATTTGCACACAAGTTAAAAGGACAGGAGGAGAGGAGGAGGAGGGGGATCATGCTGTTAAAAGGTAGTATTAGTTAACAACTTTTACTGAAGAAGACAAAGTATTTAGTATGTAACTAATTTGCGTTTCTCTTCTCACTAAATAATAGTAAATAATCACATTTTTATACAACGCTTTTTCACGTATGAGGGTCAAGACTGTAGACCTGCACAAGGCTGGAATGGGCTACAAAACCGAAGCGGAGTGTTAAGGAGATGACTGTTGGTGCAATCGTTCGAAAATTTAAGAAATACAAAATGACCATCAATTGACCTCGGTTTAGAGCTCCACACAAGATTTCAACTCGTGGGGTTTAATGATCATGAGAACAGTGAGAACTCAGCCTAGAGCTACACAGGAGGAGTTAGTCAGTGATCTCAAGGCAGCTGGGACCACAGTCACTAAGAAAACCACTGGTAACACTTAAATCCTGCAGCGCTCGCAAGGTTCCCCTGCTTAAGAAGGCTCATGTGCAGGCCTGACTCAAGTTTGCCAATTAACGTCTGAATGATTAAAGAATGATTGGTAGAAGGTGCTGAGGACATATGTGACCAAAATTGAGCTCTTTGGCATTAACTCTGTGTGTTTGGAAGATGAGAAATGCTGCCTATGACCCAAAGAACACCATCCCCCCCATTCTGCTTTGGGGCACAGGACAACTTCACTGTGTCAATGGGAGGATGGACGGAGCCACGTACTGTGTAAAATCGAGTGACAACCTCCTTCCCTCGGCTAGGAAACTGGAAATAGGTCGTGGATGGGTCTTCCAACATGACAGTGACCTAAAACATACAGCCAAAGCGACGAAGGAGTGGCTCAGGAAGAAGTACATTAAGATCATGGAGTTGCTCAAACAGTCTCCGGATCATAACCTGATAGAAAACCTACGGAAGGAACTGAAGCTCTGAGTAGGCAAGCAACAGCCACAAAACCTTAATAATTTAGAGATGATCTGCAAAGAAGAGTTGACCAAATTTCCTATATGTGTGCAAACCTGCATCAACTACAAGAAACGTCTGACCTCTGTGCTTGCAAACAAGGGTTTTGCCACCAAGGACTAAGGCAAGAGGGTTCAGATACTTAATTCACTGAAATGCAGTTTATATATTTTCTGGATTTTCTTTTTGATGCTCTATCTCTCACCAATAAAATAAACCTACAGTTAATGTTATAGACTGTTAATTTATTTGGCAGTATGCAAACTTACAAAATCAGCAAGGGATCAAATACTTGCACAATGACATAAATCACAACTTTTAAAGGATTTAAACTAGGGAAAGCAGTGAAAACCATATCTATAATTCATCCTTATATTCTGTAATTACAGAGTATTGCCGACAGTCTTGTTTGACTTCTTTCTTTTGTTCTGATGCAAAATTCATACTCCGCCAAAATCCGGAGGCTTTGTGATCGGTGCTCCGTACTCGCCCATAGCACAAACAAAGGAGTCAATGTTTATGAACCTGTTTTAACCAAAATTGTTCACTGTACTATTTTTCCCCCGTAACCAACTCTACCAGTGCATATTTGATGAATTGTGATAGATGTCTTTGCTTTATTCTTGCAATTATCACCCTCTTCAGAGCATGTGCAGGTAGACACCAAGGACGGGCTGGGAAGCGTGCATGTGTAGTTTCCATGGCAACATACAGAAAGATGGAGACCGTTTTTAGACCTCTTCACTACGCACTTGTACATTCTTGTTAGTTGAAATGTTGTAATTTTTAATTTGGCGCATACTCACTCACTTCAAACAATGCTCATGTATTTATCAAGCATTTTATTCTTCCCTCCTGCCAACTATAGTATTTAGAAATTCAAAATTTAACTCATGGTGGCTTTATTTGCTATCCTCACAGTATGAGCTGGAAGTGAAAAGCTTTTAAAAATGTTTAACAGTTGTTAAGTTGATTTTATAATTGTTTTCTCTATTCATTTGCATCGATCACTGGCAAAGAATTGGCATAAACACTGATTGATTTGTTTTTATGAATCGACATTAGCGTCTACTGTGGAATGGAGAACTAGTCTTGTACAATGATTTTTTTTTAGGACAAAGCAGTGCAATTAGAGGTGGGGGATATAATGTAAGACATGCAAATTACAGTATTCCCTTCAGTCATTAAAAATTATCCCCAAAAGAGACACAAAAGTCTGGCGTAACCTTCTAAACAAGAATGTAAAGTGATTATTTTTGCCATTTTGTCATCAATTTTATTTACATTTGTACATATTGTATTGATAATCTAAAAATAATACAATATCATTCTTCATACTCCCATGAAAAGAAATAGATTATGGATAATTTTTTCTTGAGCTGTTGTGCACCATGTGTCTGCGTCAGTCCCTTATGCTTGTCCTTGGTCTCTCTGTGGCAGGTATTTCCCGTCTGGATGATCAAATATTCATCAACCGAAACCCCGGGGTCCCGTCTGTGGTCAAGTTCCACCCCTTCAACACCTGCATCGCGGTGGCCGACAAGGACAGCATCTGGTCTGTCACTAATCTCTCAGCTGCAGGGTTATTGTCTTAAGAGAAAAATGGCTTTGTAGTCTTACAGGGCCCATATTACACAGTTTTCTTATTTATGTTATAATGTTGTTTCCCCAATCAAAAACATAGCTGGATTTGTTTTATTCATACATGTATAGGCTGAGTTCTTCTCTCAAACAAGAACCCCCCCCTTGTTCTACCTTGTGATAATACAGAAAGTGCACACAAATCCTGCTTTTCCTCCACTGTGTTTTTAAACTCCATACCCCTTCACAAGAATCAAACCAATAGTTTTAGCCCTGGAATTGCCGATCACTATCATAAACTGTATGTATGAACGGGCCTCGCTAACGCACAAGCAGTGAGCCTCATCATTTTGGTCATAAAATGTTTGTACTAACTGACTCAAAATTATCCAGATTTTTTTATTTCGCTATTTTGTCAAGATATGGATCTCTGATGACAAAGACTGCAGCGGGATATGTCTGCAGAGCACAGGCTTCAAATAGTTACTAAGCATAGACTGTATAAAAAAGTGGACTAAGCGAGTGTGACGTCACTCATAGCGTTTAGCGCCGCTCTAATGAGGCTCGCGATGCTAACGGCTACAGGAGCGAATCTGGAGCCAGGATCTATGTTATGAATAGGATTTTTTTGACTAACAAAATAGCGGAAAAGAAATTCAGGATCATGTGTCGCAGGTTAATAAGAACATTTTAAGACCAAGATGAAGAGGATCAGTGCAGCAGTTACAGAGAGACGAGCGACAAGATCCTAATGTAAGTCAATGGGAGCCAGAGTCAGAAGGAGCCGGAAGAGCCTCCTGGAGCACTTCCTATTTGGCACGCGGCGGCTAACGCGTTAGCTATGTCCATTCATATATACGGTCTATGGTGATAATACAGAAAGTGCACACAAATCCTGCTTTTCTTCTCTCAACCAGAAAAAACTGCGTTCCACCTAGTGACGTTATGTGGTAATACAGAAAGCACTCCACTGTGTTTTTAAACTCCATACACCTTCACAAGAATCAAATGAATAGTTTTAGCCCTGGAATTGCCGATCACTATCATAGACCGTATGTATGAACGGACCTCGCTAACGCACTAGCCATCACGTTCCAAGTAGGAAGTGCGCCAGGAGTATCTTCTGACTCCAACAAGATGACTTACATTGGCATCTTGTCCCCCTCTCAGTGAGTCTCATCATTTTGGTCATAAAATGTTTGTATTAACCGACTCTAAATTATCCAGATTTTTTTATTTCGCTATTTTGTCAAGCTGTGGACCTCTGATGGCAAAGTCTGCAGCGGGATATGTCTGCAGAGCACAGGCTTCAAATAGTTACTAAGCCAGAATCACTGTTAACAAGCAATTTCTTCATTAATTTTATTTGTTAATGCTTTAAAAAGGTGCAGTCATAACCGTGCATCCATATTACAACGTCATTTTCCCTTTTGCAGTTTTTGGGACTGGGAGAAGGGCGAGAGGTTGGACTATTTCTACAATGGAAACCCTCGGTACACACGGATCACGGCCATGGAGTATCTCAATGGACACGATTGTTCACTACTGTTAACGGCAACAGGTAAACTACAAATCTACACCAAAATTGGGGGTAATATTGACTCAGTGAGACCTGATTAAAGTGACACTGCTTAATTTATTGTCATTTATGGCAGAATTGAATGTACCACACTACTAATCATATCTATATCCATGGAAAAACTCACAAGTTACAAGTTAGATCTGCGGCATATGCATAGTTATTTATGAACAGTAAAACAAAATTGATGAATTTCATGCCTTTGCGAAACAGTAAATATCTCCCTATCAGAAAGGTTACACAGAATACCTTTGATTTTATTCATCACTATTAGAATAAATAGTGTATCCTTGCATACAGCTTCTCTTTAATCTAGTAGAAATATTTCCATTTGTCTCTCATTGGTCCCTCTCACTTTGTTTGTGGTGGTTTGTTTGTAATGGTTTGTTTTAGTTCACACTCTTGTCTCTATTTCGTGAGCACCACCTGCAAATGACTGCGTCTTTTCACACCAAAAAACAACACCGTGATTTCCCAAAACAGTTTTAGGACTTCCTCACTTCCTGCATAACCTCCCCGAATGTTCGTGCCCACCAGCTAAATCTAAAATCTCCATGCGCCTCATTTATAGCAGCAACCAGCTTTAAATACTTGACTTTCCCAACCTCAATATGGCACAGAGGGCTCATGTGAATTCAGCATCATTTATCATCTGAATATAGCGGTTACCCTGCGCCGCTGTGCTCGTGACACAGGTAAACCACACAAGCACATTTGTTTAGTTTTGTCCCAACAGTGACACCGTACTCAAAGTTAATGCTCTGTAATGTACGTGCATATTAAAGGAGACACATGCACATCCAACTTTTTTAAGGTTTTAACAATAATGTGCTGTTTTCTCATCATTTGCTTTCACTGAGTTGTATTTCAATTGAATGATTTGTGCACGTTTGTCTGTATTGTCCTGCATTTAAGGCTTGGTTGCTAAGGAAATATCAGTATTCACCTACCCCCTATCTCCACCCACCTCTCCGTACTTATACTGCAGTTATTCATAAAATCCACCCTCCAGGTAAAGTTTGAATGGTCCCACGTCGCCATTTTTCAACAGTAAAATACACTGCTATTCTTATCTCAGGATTTTACGTTATAATCTAGAGCTAATCGTCATTTTTCGCAGATGACGGAGCGTTGCGGATCTGGAAAAACTTCGCCGACCAGAAGAATCCAGAGATGGTGACCGCGTGGCAGGGGCTGTCGGACATGCTGCCCACCACCAGAGGTCAGCCTTCTGCCGGCGCCCACAGTAAAGACCAGAGCTACTTCTACTATTATCACACCCATCTGTACTCCTATAGTGTATTTAGTCTCCATCGTGGTCCTGTCCCTACATCCCTCACCCACAACAATACACTTACATAACCTTATATATAGTAAAGGTAATTTGCTTTTTAAAATACAAGGGACCATTTAAACCGCAGATTTCCACCTATTTGGTTTCATTTTATTTATTTTTTTAATGGGTGTAATCAATTAATACACAAACCCTCCTCCTAATGCAACTGCCAAAGGTACTTGACACCACTATTTTAGCTGCAATTACTTTTACAGTTGAGGCCCCCGGGGACTCGTTTGTTCAGCGCATCATGTTGTTTTTTTACTCACTCGCACTGATTTTTGAAGGCTCTACATAAAATCAAAACTTAAAAGTAATTCTCTGAGCAGAAACAAACTATCATGTGTAAAATATTTGAGTTTTAATTGCTGTCATTGCTATACAGTAGTGATGCTCAGGCCAAACTGCTAATTTAAAGCTGCACTATGTAACTTTTCTTGTGGGGAAAATGCTTGTCTCTGAGTCTGAAGTTATTATATTCCACTGTATGGCAAAAACTCCCGTAAAAAATGCCATTCATTCTTACTGTGAGCTGGGTTGCTTCTTCACAGCTTGTCTCCATGGAGATGGATAAGTTTAATGCCATACTGTGGAACATTCCAGGCAAAGCAATGACATCTCCAAGAAGACAAAGCGGCATTTCCACCATTTTAAAGTTACATAGTGCACCTTTAACTTATGCAACTCTTTTTTTTAAAATTAATCCTTAAAGCAGCAGTTTCATTTAATGGCAAATTTATCAAGTAAATACATATCAACATAAATCTTTGGTTAATCAGAAATGTTGTGGTCTCACTTTTTTGCCCTGCTATCCACAAACCGGTGAATTGCCACAGAAACTTTCCAGAGAAATGCCCTGTCACTATAAAACATATTAATGTATTTAACACAAACACACATTAAGGCCCATAGGCTTGTTGGCATATTTGTGTGTCGCCACTTGCTCATATTTCAGTAGTTGTGCACATTTTTAGGCCTCGCTGACACTTGGAGTACACACTTGTCACAGAGCTCCATGCTGCAGTGTTGTGGCAGGTCCTCCTCTCACCTGCTCCACTTCCTCTCTGCCTCCGGCACTTTTACAGCCACTCTTTCTGGGTCAGGCTACTTTTCAGGGAAGTGTGACAGGCGTACGAATTGGTGTATACTGCCTGAATTCTTGATAGGGCGCAGTTGGCCAACATAAATAACTGGTAAGGACTTTAGCAGCATTAGCACTTTGTCAGGTGTTGGCGTCGAGTCAAAGTGCCTGTTTAGCTTTAAGTATTTTAAAGTGCTTATGACAGGTTTTCATTGTTTTCTAATCTCTTGGTTTGGTGAATTAGTACCTGTGGTCAGTATTTATTGTAGTTAGGTATTAGTTGTCAGTTTGTGGAAAAGAAAAAAATACAATGTACAAGTAAAAAAAAAGTTAAATACCAAAAAAAAGTTAAATACCTCCATTGCCTAGGTCATTAACACAGAAAAATTCAGGTACAAGTTACCCGTAAGCACAGTTTCTGTCATCGAACAAAGTAAACGTGATGTTTTGCATAGACATGTTATGTAAGTTATGTAATTACCCCTGTGTATGTCACATCTGCTGCTTGTGTTCAATTATAAACTTCACCAAAACTAAGCAAAGTTTTTAGTAATGAGGAGTTGAATCTACCATATTTATATGAATAAGTGATACAGCGTAGTATAAAACAGTGTAGTTACTAATTTATCTTTTCTTTAACTTTTTTGCATAGTGATAATTTCGATTTAGGTCTAAACTGCGACAAAACCATAACTAAATTTGGACTAGACCAAAGTCAAGGACCAAAGTCAAAATCTAGACTTTAACTGGGCTCGTAAGAGTAAATAAGGACAAGTATAAAAACACCCTGAATCTTGAGAGACGTGTTTTTCAAAATTCAAGTTAAATTATTTACTGCCCATGTATCCTGCTATGTCCTCGTCAGTCTTGATTTATAGCTAAATTATTAACACGTGAAAATCCTTATCTATTTATAACTTGGCATAAAAAGTTTGACTATCTCTGCTGTAGTATGTAAAATGTCATTCGGATTTGGGTAATTGGAAGCAACGAAATCCCAAGATGTCAGCACGAGTGACAGGATCGGAGTGACACGCACGAAGCAGTATGCGCATAGTCAAATAGATCTTTACAAGAGCACTACTGCGTTACTATGGTTACACAGTGTATATAGTGTAAGTTGCACCACAGTATTATCAGCCCTGACACCCTGGTCCCCTCGCTGGACTCCCTCACTTCAGGGCCCATTTTGAGGCAGACTTTAAACATGTAATGGGGGTGCTTGTTATCCTCCTGGACGTATTGGCAGTGACAGCTGTTGTGTAGGTGCTGCTTTCAGACCTCATTGGACACATCAGGTTTAATATTAGTGGCATCTGTGCAGGGGGAAGTTTCACTCTGGAGCTCTGCAGCGGACAGTTTGGACTAAATGATCCTGGTACTTTAACATAAGGGGAAATTCAATAACGTCACAATATCAATCAGTGGATAATTAGGGGTAATGTGTAGAGTAGTGGTGCAATCTGGTAACAATATAACATTAATATTTAAAGAGCCCATATTACGCTATTTTATCATTTGTTTTAATGTTATTTCCTCATCACAAACATACCTGGAGTTGAGTTTTGTTTCATTCACACATGTTTAACACACAAACCCTACATATTTAGGTTCTCTCAAACAGAAACCACCTTGTTCCACATTGCGATGTCATGTCAGCTGTGTTTTTAAACTCCATACACCATCACTAAAATCATTTGGACAATTTTTGGAATTGTCCGTCTCTACTGAAATAAAGGTAAAACGTAGCCGCTAACTTGAAAACTATCACTAAATGACCACACATTACTCAAACATGTGGGAACGTGTGTGTTTTTGATGAGGTAACAGCATTATAACATGTCTTAAAGCTCATTATTGCTGATTATAAGTGCATTTTTTATGTTATCTTCCAAACACTAGCTTCTCTTAATAAAATGTCTCCTAGTAAAACTGCGATAGTTTAGCACAAGTCAAATCATTGTTTGTTTTGCCTCTTGTAACATAATGCGTTTACTGAATCTCTTATGGTGTAATATTATAGGCTTATGTTTTGAATATTTTCCACCGCTAGCGTAGCCTCTGCTTTATTAATAATGTACGGTACTCAATGAAATATTACACACAACTCCTTTCTACTGCCAAGAGTACCTTTCCAACCAGAGCGAGAGAGACATCCTTGTCCCCGCTTCCTCTCCCCGTGTCTGTCAGTAACACATTGTTGTAAACCATCCCTGTAGAGTCTCTTATGTTCTTATGTGTCATGCATTTTATGTTGCTGGTTCATGCAATTTTGTTTTTATCTTGTGTTGTTTCCCACCTCAAAAGGCTGAACAAGGCAGCGCACGGCATTCTCTGTAACATGCAAATCTATTGAATGTGGCACAAACTGGCTTTATTTAATATTTTGAAGCCTTATTTGAATATGCGTTTAGATAATGTGCATTATCTTAGCCAACCTGCTGCATCATTGCCTTATATCAATAAATAAATCCAACCTTTAAATCCACATATATCTAAAGCACACACAATTTTATAAAATGCTGCACACTAGTTTATATGAAAATAAGACCATAAAAGAAAAAAATATAATAATTAGACTATAAGCAGACAGAAATAAAATAAAATATAAAACAAAATACTTGTTCTAAGAGTGAGTATATAGCCAGATATAAAGTAGATCCTGATAACTGTAAAGTAGTTTATTTATGACACGAGCGTTTGATTTGTTATCCAATCTGTACATGATTAAAATGATTGAATGTCACTTTAATAATCGTTTAGCACAAGTTGAACTAAGTGACGATGCAGTTTTATTACCGTAATTATTTCTCTGGTCTTTCATCTAATGTTGAATCCTGCGCTGTAATTGGCTGAAGCTCCTTGGTGACATAAGCCTTGATATTTAACATGCCAGACAGTCCCTCACCACAGCCTTGTAGAGTTCACACTCGGTTGCTCATTGCTGATCAGAAATGATTCATGTTTGTTTCAGGGCATTTGTTGCTGCATTCAAAATTAATCTTATGAAATACTTACTTTTCTGATACTTTAAAATCACTTGGAAAAACTTTTGAACCAGTCCTGTGCCGTTGTGCAATAGTTCTTCTCCTTCATCCTTTTGCCCTTTGGAGGAGGATTTGAGGATATGGGTTCTCTATTAGAATACAGATTTGTGGGGCCAAGATTTTAGACTGCTGAATCCGGGTTGAAATAGTCAAGATTTGAAATGAGCAACCATAAAATATATTGCCAAATGTGTATTATAGAATATGTCAAACTAGTTTATGTCCAGATAAATAAACGTTATGCAAATAATACCATTTTATTATTCCCAATTTTTCAGATTATATCAGACTTGAGTTGACAGTATATTGACGGAAACTAGTGCACACAATTTATTATTATAATCATATAAAAATAAGTAAGTCGTTTTAAAGAACGTCTGAAAGACTACCGTATTTTTCGGACTATAAGGCGCATCTAAAGTCATTGCATTTTCTCAAAAATTAACAGTGGCCTTATAATCTAGTGCACCTTATGTATGACCTTTGGTTGTGTTTACTAACCTCAAACCGATTTTAACCCGTGTGTACGAGTTATAACTGGTGCCTTCGTTAATCTGGACTCAGATACAAAGAAATCCTCAATGCACTTGCATCCCAACATGGCTTTATTATAAGTCTGAGACACCTCAAGAGAGTCCTGAGAGAGAATGGGCTTCACCGTTGTAGTTTTTCTGACCTAGGAACAACTATAGATTTCATCATCAGCCAACTTAATACCCCAGGTCTCCTCCACGGTACCGCTGGATGCAGCGAAGTACTGCGCCTTATAATCCAGTGCACTTTATAGCCAGAAAAATACGGTAAATGGCCAGAAAATGTATTAATAAAAAATTTCAAGTACGGATTACCTGCTGTATAGTCTGTCTAATTCAAATAGACCAGTCATATCAATGGATTTCAGAGTGATGACAAATTAGCAAATACCAATTCTTAACAAAATAAATCTTTTGAGTGGTTATGGTCTTCAAAATGTCGCCAAACAAACAGCAAACTGAAAACAAAGAATATAATTTGGGTTTGTCTTTAGCGCAATATATTGCTGAAGTAAATATAGACGACAAACAAACCAATCTACGACACTGAAACTAAACTAAGAGCAGTTTTAAACCTCAACAATATTCTAAATCTACAGTATGGTTAAAGTATCATTAGCTGCAGAATGAAACACTTTAGTAGTTATATTCTATCTATAATGAGTCATAGAAGTTATTGATTCAAACTTTTATGGCTTAAATCTTATCCTACAGCCATAGATTCCCCTAAATATGATAAATATGACCAACCCAAAAAAATATTTATGCAGCTTTCATACATTGAACGCTAAGTTGATATAGTAACTGCCTTGTTCACCCCTGTTGCATTGTGTCCCTGTGTTGATGTCCGCTACTTGGGCCTTGGCTAATATGTGGCTTACCTTTTGCCCCCACTTACCCCCACCCCGCTCGCAGGTCTGGCCAGAAGGGTGTCCATCTATCTGGACAGGAGTAAACAAGGAGGTGAGTGTCCCGTCCTGAAATCGCCAGCAGTATTTTTTCTTCTCTATTTCTCTTTTTTGTTCCAGTCATAAGCGCGGATCATTTGTAACCTCGCCACATATCACAGCATTGATTTGTGCCTTACACCAAACACTAAATCTGCTTTTGTGGTATGTGAGGTGCTTGGTTATAGATCAGTGCTTTCACGTCATTCATTCGTCTTGTTATTCTCTTGGGAGGTTTTTGAGGGGCTACTGTTGGCTTTAAGAGGGGTTCACTTTTAAGATGTTGACACTTGGGTTGCATCACGTTCACTCTTATAGTCGCAGAAGCTTATCACAGATTGATTCTCATTCTTTTCATGCATTTCAAGTATAAGAGGTAGTACAAACTATCTTAACAGCTTTTAAACACGTTACAGTTGTTCCCCCTTCTCATTTACACTGTCAGTTTGGTGTACTGTATATATATAACACTGTATTTGGAGTAATTCGTCCATGTTTGATCAACCCTGTGTTCACCACCATCAGCAAACGCCAATTGCTCTCTTCTTAACTACTTCATTTTACAATTTTATTTTCTTAATTATTGATACTAGTAGGATTTGGCAGCATCGTATAGTTTTGGGGTTTTTTTCTACAAATGAAAAAAAAAAAAAATCCACTACTCTTTCTCTCTATTGTGATGACATTTACTGCAACGTTTCTTCTATTAAGTCATTTTAATGAATCGCTTTAATTAATATTGCAATTTAAAATGGTAACATAATGATCCACGTCGTATCTTCTAACTATATAACGGGCTCAAGCACAAAATATGTTCTGAATTTTATCACTAATATTCACACATATTTTAAACACAAGTAGATTATATAGATTTTTCAGTCATGCTCCTGTTATAACCATAGTTTTTTTTTTTGTATACCCATTGTACATCCTCAATGGTGATATTTCTTTCAATTATAATTTTCCTTCCCAACACTTTTTACTTTTAGTGACATTAAAAAGTTGTCTAACTCGTAATAAGTAAAAGCTTGCTTCTATTGTATTCATAAAAGAAGTTGAACTTTATAAATGTCGCTATAAAAACATCCTCCTTCAGTTCTTAAGATTTGAAAATACTGTCACTTGCTTTGAAGCTGTAATTGATAAAAAGTGCCTTTTTTCTGCCTCAAAATTGCTGCACCCCAGTTGCGAGGTGGCACAGTCTAATTGCACGGTGCTGCTTTGGGACGTTAATGGGGCGATCGTGCTCGGAGGATCAGCCGCTCGCCTCCAGTGGGGCTTATCCAAAACAAGTCACTGTGGGCATTAGTATGCAAAGCGAGTGCTGCGGATGGAACCAAAAAACAAGAGGAAGGCTTCACACGGGGCAAAACAGGCTCGTGCGGGGTCAGTGGGTTAAAGGAGTCAAATAAATATCCGGACAAGTGCATCAATGAGAAACAGAGAGAAAAACAAGGGACATATCCAAGCCAGACACCTAAAGTCAGAAATGTGGCTTTTAAAGGTCACTATGCACAAACACTCAAGGATATTTAAGCAAAAAGGAGGTTTTTTCCAGACCTGATAAGATAAACAAAACAGTTGGAGAGGAGACATGTCCCTCTAGGGTCTTTATTACAAATATTTAGATCTGCCTTCCATTTCCTTTATTTGATTTATGTATTTCCACGTGGTAAAAATACACTATAGAATACATTATACAATAGAACATGATGGATGGTTTCCAAAAAGCCTCGAGGGGCCTAACACTTGGTAACCTTCATTTGAAATGCAGGAGGCTCTAATCAAACAGTACAAAAATATGTCTATGCGAAATGATGAGATGCTTTCATAAATGCAGACACACACATCAAGTTTAAAAGGAAATGCCAAATACAGTTATCAGTTATATTTAATGAAATTGACATTCTGCATTATATTTCAGCTAAAAACTCTTTATCATAAAATGTGTTGTAGCATTTGTACTCTGCAATGGCACAGTTGGCTGTATACGACTTCATAATAGTAGTTGAAAGTTAGTATAAAAAGTATATAAAAGATTAGAAGAAGAAAAGAAGTAGCAGCCCAGATTGAATACTTTACTCTGTGTATAATGTATTCCTGCTTAATGCCTTGAAATTAGTAGAAATGATTATAGTATAGTAGCATCAGTAGTAGTAATGGTAGCACTAGTACTAGCAGGTATATTATTAGTCTATATATAGTACTTGTTTTTGATTGATGGGGAAAATATACTGAATTTAGTTGCCTGAAAAGTATTTTGGATTACTAACTTCCCAGAACGGACAATCTGATCCACACTGGAAAATTGAGGTGAAAAAGACACCCAAGCAAAGACACAAACATCATTATCTACTGTGGATTTGGAGAAAGCCCAAACACAAATAATCCACATTTCCATGGATTAAATTTGAGCCAGTCTAATTACACTATAATCCACATACTGTTTAAAATTATTTCCTTATACTGTGTCTTGTTCGGTGAGAGTTCGGGTTGGATTTCTCTGTTACATTGTCCTTTTTACTCGGGAAACTAGGACAGGCCTGGTCTCGGTGGATTTGTGGGGAGACAGACGCTATGTCCTGCTCCATATCTGTGAGTGCTGCTGTCTTGTGGCTTGTTAATACCGGGCTCAAATCCAAAACCAATTCAGTGTGGAGCTAAACAGACCTTAAGGGAGGACACCTTTAGAGCAAAACTCACCTGAAGTTTAGTAAATAGTTTGGGTGTAGTGGAAAGTGTAGAAATATCAGTCTTTATAAATCTGCTCCAAACCGCATGCCTGCTTACATCATTATTGGTGATCCAAAAACAGTTTTATCACAATGCAGTTTAAGTTTGATTCATTACACAGCCCTATATGAGTGGAACTTTTCACTGTTGCAATGGTAAAATATTCCGGTATTGCCCAGTCCAATTAAAACACAGTTGCCAATCTGACACGGCCAACTCTCCAGCCACCGCTCACTCACCCATCAAATTTGGACCCGTTTTGCACGATTTTCCTCATCATAAACGACCTGGATTTGTTTTGTTTCATTTATTCCTGTTTAGCACATCAACCTGTGAAAACTCCATACACCTTCACTAGAATCATTTGGATCTTTTTGGCTCTACAAGGATGAGAACTTCGCACATCAATTCCTTAAAACTGGTGCGTTGGAGGAGAGGGAGCAACCCAAGAGCGTAGAGAAAAATCCTGTACACCATCTTTGTTGCAAAATGTGAAAATTTATAAGGACATGCTACATTTCGGCACTAGGCCTTCATCAGACAAATAGAGAGTGAGAGCTCAGGTGGCCATCTTAAGGGTGGCAGGTCGTAAAGGCACAGTGAACCCAAAAACAACATAATCCAAAATACAAAGGCAATCATAAACAATGATAATAAGAGTATTGCTAATAATAATAGTTGTAGAATGGAAAAAACTAATAATAATAATAGAAAAATAGAAAAATACAACAGAATCTGAATACATATTGGTATTATATCTTGTTATTTACAAGAAAATACCCAAGTTAAAATCATCATTAAGGCCTTTTGAAGCTAAAGTTTGGAGGGTATAGATCCAAAATGCCTCCCTTTGTTTGAGTAAACGGTTGTGGTCTGGACATGTTCAATGCTACAGAAACAGAGTGAACAAATGTCATGTCTGTGGTCATTAAAGTGCACTGCTACTGGATAATCTCTGTCATTCGTCCTGATGGAGCTCTTATGCTCACTGATCCTCTGCTTAAGTTTCAAGGACACCTCAGCATGTAACATAACACTTTTAATTGTGTATTTCTTCCCAGTGTGGGGGGTGTAAAAAGTGGACAGTTTTGACAGTATTGTTACTCTGAGCACAACTGCCTCAGCGGTCGTTGCCATTGGGTAAAGGGCATAACAGAGATTGAGATGATGATTTGGATTTGTTAGAAGAGTTGGCACATACCAGATAATAATAAGATTTTTGGCTCGCTTCTCTTTAAAGGATCTTTAAAGACGGATGCGATTTCTGGGTCTGATTTCAAAATGTGCCAGTATTTTAAGAAGATGGATTTTATAGCAGGTGTATGGGTAGAATATTGGGTGATGCGAGTTACAGAGAAAGTTTTTTGCTTCTTGGTACATTTTTTTAAATAAATCTGTCCGGGATTTGTGAAGAGCCCGCTCATAAGCACAAGCACCATCAACCCAAAGCACAGGATACTCTCATTGCTGAAATCTAACTTTCATGTCAGTGGCTTGCTGAATAAAGTCCTCAGTGGATCATTAAAAGATGTAGCAGTTAGCTCACAAACTACTGCGTCCTGAAATCACAAGGTGGAACAGAGCATTTTGAGCTTTGGAGACCTAGACAGACTAATAATACAGGATTACCTAAACATGTGAATGAAACAAAACACAGCTCTGAAGCTCTGAGTTTTTGAAGTGGTGATAAAATTCTAACATGGCTCATAGGTACACTGTATAACATTTCTTGCTTGTCTTATTGATATACATGGAAAGTTGCATGTCAAATTACAAGTTAGATTTGTGGAGAAGCAAGCACACTCACAGTAAGATGTTTTTAAAGATATTTTGAAACAATAAATAACACTTGTAGTTGAATAAACACGCACAGTAAGAATTCATGTTTTTAAAGATATTTTGAAGCAATAAATAACACTTGTAGTTGAATAAATGCAAGATAGATTAGTTTAATACCCTATTCTGGACAATATAAACCAAAACGTTTCCTCATTATCTCCATGGAGACAAAACCAGTTCCGGACGCTCTGCAGAAGGTTACACGGTGCAGCTTTAAAACTCTCAAGAGTCGATTTTGCGTAATCTAGGACTTTTAAGCAAGCTGGGTACACAGTCTTTCCCAGGGACACAACAGCATTAACGCTGGTTCACAACAGCTGCTCTACCACCCGAACCACTGTCGCTTCAGTCTTTAATCTTTAGCATCTTTAGCATTAAGTATTGCTGTTTTGCATACTTTTAATATTACTACAACCTCCTCATCAATGCTGATAATCTAGTTTTGCAAAATTAGAAACTGCCCTCTTTTGGATCCTCTGTGTTGTGAGCAGATTACGTCATGTTAAAATGAAGGAGCGTGAGTCTGGGCTAATCCTGGAGCAAACCTAACAGAGGAATCCTGGAGGAGCCTTTTAAAGCAAACAGGATGAAGAGCGGAGAGGAAGAGGGGGGTGCACAGAGGAGAGGAGCTCTGTTTTTAATGAGCTGCAGTAGTCAGGGATCTACTCCATCACCGCGCATAATGGCACACACTGAAAATGCACGGGAGCTGCCTCTGTCCGCCGAGACTCGGCCCGAAGGAAACAGTGATATTAATGGAAAACTGATAAATATATTGCAAATTAGCCAAACACAGGAGTGGGATTAGAAGGCCCATCTGCCTACAGCCTGTTGTTAGAGTGAAAGTAACTGTGTGCACTTGGACTGGAGAGGCGTCCGGGGAAAACCACTCTGCTAACAACATCATTTAAAGAAGCAATACTCAATTTAGCCGTAATTGTTCTATGGAAATCAGTTACCTACAGTAGAATGTGATCCAAACTCTCATTATTTTGCTGTTCTTTGAAAATTGGAAATATCAGTCGCTCATGACATTA
>JACN01151788.1:0-13944 GCA_000787155.1 Scartelaos histophorus
ACATGGTTTAAAGTTCAGATAAGGGTTCAGGTTTGTTAAGGTTTAGGTTAAGTTTCGACAAGTAGTGACTACGGTTAAGGTTAGTCTTAAGGAAATGAATGGAAGTCCCTGAAAAATGAGCCTATGAGGTGCCAGAGGAAGCGTCTGGGGTGATGAACGTCCTGGAATCTCTTTTATAGCTAGAAAAATAAGGGTTAGTGGTACCATACTGAATTCTGTGCTGATGTGTCTAATAGGCTTGTACTTTACCTCTGCTGCGTCTACTAAACCAGTGCAGAGAGAGACGGAGACGAATCACCTTTATCTGGTTGTTTTTTCTGGTCTAACGGCATTCTGGGTAATTGTGTTCAGAGCTGGAGTAGCGCTGTCCAAACTCCTGCACTTCTAATGTGTTTTGGAGGAAAGTCAATGCAGTTTGTCCAAAGTCCACAAACATTTAAGCAGGTTTGACGCACTGCCGACTCTGGGCTGTTTCCTCGTTTAGTGATAACGATACTAGAGTAGTTTAAAGTATCTCTGCCCACATAGGAATCAGTATTAAAACTTTACTCATTTGATACTCATTTGAACAAGTATCGATCCTAAAACGAACATAAACAGGACAAATGTGGATCTTTCCTTAAACGTGCTTTGTGTAACTTTTCTGGTGAAGGGATGTCAAATGCTTGTCTCCATGGAGATGTTACTGCTTTGTCTGGAATGTTGCACAGTATGGCATTAAACCTTTCTATCTTCATCAAGACCAAAGCAGACCAAGTTATAGTCAGATCTGTGGAGAGGCGACCCTGCTCACAGTCACAGTTTTTTGATTTTGGTACTTTCGAGCTATGAAACCTCCTTATCTAATGTAATGTAAAGTAGAGCTGTTTAATGTCACACTGTGGAACATTCCAGACAGAGCAATGATGTATCCATAGAAACAAGCAGGTGACGGAGCCCAACCAGAAAAGTTTTAATAACAAAGTGAATAATTTGAGCCTTTAACCATGGTCGAATTTGTTTGATGAAACTTGTTAGTAACTCTCCTTTCCCTGAGCAGTTACTAAATATTTAGTATGAATTTGCCAGAATTGTTGCGTCACAGGTAGAGAACCTGCACAGTTCTAGTCCATACAATCATTCTTACATGTTACTTTTTTAAATAAACTTTTTGTTTTTTAAGCATCATGTCATGGATTTTTTTTCAAGAACACAAACAATGGACTTTTGGACAGTGGGAAATTAACTTGTTTTTCTAGCATCTCTGGAGACCTTGCAAAGGAAATACTTTGAGGGAATTTGATTGTATTATTTTATCACCCGACCAAAACACCAAAGAGCACTAAGAGTAAGGCCTTTACTGTTTTTGTATTTTGAACACAGAAGCTGGAAAATAATGTCTACTTCTTTACACAGCATAATATTTGTTCCTTAATTAATTTTGAATGTTAAAGAAACACATTTATTTTGGTATGGTTGTCATCTCATCTAAAAAAAATAAAATAAAAAATAAAAATAATAATACGTTATCAAAGTCAGTATCAAGTATCAAACCTTTTCCTTACTATTGAAATGGAGTTTTAATCATTAATATCATGACAGCTTTCGACGGTAAACAAAAACAAATCAATGACCTCCACTGTCCCTGTGTGTCTGTGTAGAGGATGGAGGCTCAGATTGGCACTAAAACAAGGAGAATAATGTTTGGCTAATGCTTTGCTAACATTTGGCTAAGAGTCGGAGGAGCCGGGGGAGAGGAGTGATCGATGAGAGTCTCACAGAGGAAATGAAGACTTGGACACGAGCGACTGACAAGAGCAGATCTGATCCAGCACACAGACAAAAACATCTCCATCCAAACTACTGAGCCCACATTTTATGGTGCACTGTGGAACTTTTTTGGTTCACCACCTTCTTGTATCCATGGAAATGTTAACGTTTTGTCTGGAATATTCCACAGTAAGGCATTAAACTACCTGTCTTCAGTTTTTTTAGGTAATATAATGTCCTTTCCCTCTGTCTCCATGTTCTGAAAGGATTCTTGCCTTCGTTTAGCACTTCTGATTTCAGTATTTCAGTCTTCTCTCAAACTCCTCCTGGACTTACTTGAAAACCAATATTTTGACGAATGAATCACAAATTTTAGAGCAATCGCAGTACTTAGAAGGAGGTTGTGTACGGGGGCCAAATGCACTGCAAGGTCCCAATGTGTCTCAGTGAGAGAAAACAGCTTCAAGCACAGAAACAATGCTAATTCACAAAGTTAAACACAAAGAATGTGGTGCAAGTGTAAAAAAATGTGCTGCAAGAAACAAAGATGAACGTGTCATCATCAAATGCGCCGCAATTAGAGAAACGACGCAAAGCACAAAATGATGAAAATCAAGAAAACACAGAAAAATGAAAAACGCTGCATAAAAGTCACCAGAATGGAAGTGCTCCAAACCAGCAGGGGGCGCTCTCAGTGTAACACCTCAATGTTTGTTACGGTTGTGGCTTTTATTTGGTTATATGTATATACTGTGTTTATAATAATTCAAAAATTAGAGGTCAACATGATACATCACATTCTGTTTATTTTATTTTTTTTTGCATTTCATACCAGACTTTAGGCAGCAACACATTTGCACATCGATTATCCATAACAATAATTTCTTCCTGCTGTAGTTTATCGTCATTTGGCCGTTTTCTAGAGCCGTTCTCTCTCTCTCCATTTGTTTTTTTTTATGCAGCATTTTTCTGTGTTTTCTTAATTTTCATCATCTGGTGCATTGCGTCATTTCTCTATTTGATAATGCTACATTTGTAAAGCCAACCATGTTTATATTGTCTTCTTATGTACATTAACTTCTTGGGTTCTTTTTAAAGATAATACAGTGACGTACAGTAAGAAGGTAAAAACATGTTACTGTATTATCTTAAAAAAGAACCCAAGAAGTTTATTATACATTTGTCCACTTTCTTTGTTTATACCTCGTTGAAACTTGTGTCTGAGTATGTAAATTTGCATCGTTTCTGTGCTTGAAGCTGTTTTCTCTGAGACGCATTGGGCCGTTGCAGTGCGTTTGGCTCCCGTCGGCCACCCTAGTTGTGGGTTAGACTCCTGATCTATCTGAGTGGAGTGTGCATCTGCTCCCTGTGTTGCTGTGGCAGAGTTTGTCTCCTCCTCTCTGTTGGAGGTTGTGGGGGCTGCTGGACCCCTGGAGCTCTCTTCCAATCACAGATCCATGTCTAAGCAGCAGGGGGCTAAACTCTGCTCTCCCGATGTGCATTTGGTCATAGGAGCTGAGAGGAAATGGAGTGATGAGGCAGAGCGAGCACTGGAGCGACAGAGTGAAAACAGGCAGCTACTTTATTTACTTTTGTCCAAAATAAACTGTGAGTGTCGCAAACTTCTCCAGCGTTTTGCATTCACAGCTTAAGTGGGACTAAACACTGAGGCTCACTCTTCTGCACAGTATTCAGATGAAGTGTCTGGGGTGGTGGAAGTAAGTCTGAGATTAGACCAAACAAAAGTTTTACAAACTTTTTCTCATTATTTCTTCTTTATTTCCATCATAACCACTAATCATGTGGACATATGGAACATAGTAAACAAAAAATAAACTCCAAACTTTATTTTAAAAATTAACAGCATTTACCTTTTACTTTGAACCCTGCTTTGCACTTTTGACATTTCTTGTCCCTGACCTGGCACAGCTGTGAAGTGACTTTATCAAGACGATTTGGGAGAAAAGGTCAAGAGTTTCAGTGCTGTCGCTAAAGCAAAGGGTGGAGACTCTTAGCACATGTTATCCAACTTTTTTTGTTGCTACATTGCTGCTTCATATACTTCATTTGGGTCTAAATCGCAGCAGTAAACACAAAGAAAATAAAACACTGAATGAGGGGCTGTGTCCAAACATTATTTTCTACTCTTTGTTCCCAGATATGTATTCATTTTTATACACTGCTATTAACTATAACAGTATATATTGGGAAAATGTGTTCATAAGCAAGACACTTCTGTGACATTTCCTAATACAAATATGGTCTGAGTGTTGTGGTCAATGGGGAAGTAGTGCAGATTGGCAGTCTCGCTTCTGTCAGTCTGTCTCAGGGCGTCTGTAGCTTTCATCACCAAGCGCAGAGTGAATGAATAATGAATGCAGCAAACTTAAAATATTCCTCATCAAAACAAACTTTGCTTTTACTTGTTTTCCCATAATATATGAAGCCTTTACAGAGCTCCAGTTTGAAAATTTGGTCACTGGTAATTTTTTATTGTTCGCAGTTGTACTTGTACTACAAAAATACAAGATGACCTGAAACACTCTGGTTTACTCCAGGGACATGCAGTGCGTTATATTCCATAATCCAGGTACTTAACACAGATGTATTTTCTTGTCATTGTTGTCATATTTTTCACATAATCTGTAAATTGTAGTTTTGTGCTGTTTAGTGACACCTCAGTGAAATGAACACGTCCCAGTCTCCACAGGAGCTGTAGTCAGACTCAGGCTTGTGTCTGTCATCGCCACGGTAACAGAGGCATGATCACAGGCAAACTGATGCACTGAGTTTATTCATACACTTTTTCTCTCACGTCAGACTGTGAGTAGGGAGTACTTCAGGGCCATAGACAAACTGGAAACATGACACAGGAGATGGAAAGAGAGGACATGTTTTCAGACTCAGCTTCAATGGTCCTGCATTTAAAATTGACTCTTGTGATCTTTAAGCCGGGTTAATGTTACTTCATCAAAAGCATGTTTGAGTAATCCTATATTATTAGTCTGTCTACATTTTTTTTGTCTGTAGAGACTGACAATTCCAGGGCTGTAATTATCCAAATGGTTCTAGTGAAGGTGTTAAAAACACACAGGGGCACTGCCTGTATCACCACATGAGATCACAAGGTAGAACAGAATGTTTTCTGTTTAAGAGAAGGACACAGCCTAAATACACACAGTGACACAGGACATGATTGACATGACTGTTTCATTTTGGTTGCCAAATTCAGTGCTTAAATCCTGATGGTTTAAATCTGAAATGCCTAAAATGTCACTCCCTAAACCCCAGCACCTTCAGATGAGGCCTGGAGAATGAGACATATTTGTCTCTGTTTCCAGGTTAAGGCTCTGGAGCAGTGCTGTAGTGGAGATTTATTTAAGTGAAGGTACATGATTCATGACCACCCTCCATCGACTAAACCAGGAGTAAACCAGGACTACACCAGATCTAAACTAGGGCTAAACCAGGAGTAAACCAGGACTACACCAGATCTAAACTAGGGCTAAACCAGGAGTAAACCAGGACTGGGACTCATCTTGGAGCACTACTGTGCATGTGCAGTACCTCCAAACACTGTGACAGTCTCTGAGGCAGAAGTGGAGTAACAAGTGACATTTGAAAAGTGTATTGGTTTATTGTATGTTTTGACCAGTTAAACCTGTAAGCAACAGCATGTGCATGTTAGATTTAGTCTGAATACCTATGTTAGGTGATTGAATAGTTTGGATTTAATAATTGATTTTATTGTTATAATTTTCATTTTGTTATATTTTATTTTGTTTTCGTGTAGAAAATGTTGTAACTTTTTTTTTTTTTTTTGTAGAAAATCCCTGTATAAATATATCCTGTTATAATTTCACATTGTAGCTTATGATATTAAATTATTAAAGTAAATAATTAAAATTTAATTAAATATTAAATATTTGACGTAATTTAATATAATAATTTCAGTATTTCCAGTCATTTCTTTCTCTTATATAGTGAGCTACCTCTGCTAATATTCATATTCATATTCATCCTTAAATTAGTGAATATTGATGATTCTACAATTGGAGCATTATTCGAAGGCTAAACTGGCATGTTCATATGTGTGTACCTTTAGTCGGAATCCTATTTGAGAGCAGAATACGACTGTCACAGGTCACTGTAGGACAGTACTGGAGATATCATAACCCTCTGCAGGTTGTTTTCACCATTTCCAATAGCTCCTGTAACATTTAATTTGCCGGCTATTTTATATTTGTCTTTTAGTTTTTTTTTATATCTGTCGTCGGGAAAAGTTTGTGGAGAGCGTACCACACCCACTTCACCTCTGATTTGGAGTCACAGGTTCAATGCTTTTTTCTCGTTTCCAGCAGGTTAATACTTTTAAAAAAAAAAATAAACCGTAAGAGCTTCGTACAGTTCCTTGAAAAGATTTTAGCTGCTTTATTTGGTAGTTGCCAGATTGAGAGAAAATCTGGTGAACTGTGCCGCACAAAAACACCATCTGATCATTTATTTCTTCATTGATTCTCCGATCAGTTCAATGACGAAGTGCAGTTTGGCGCTCCTGGTTCACTCTCTGCTTCATTATTCCAACAAATTGCAAAACCAGATTTCAAGTTTCTTTTCTTTTATTTATTTTTTTGTAAATTCCTGAACCAGTGCAAATGAAATCATCTGGCAGTTTAATTTTCCCTCCATATTTTGTGAGATAATGAGAAAGGTGTGAATCCGCCACAGATCAAATCATTAAGACAGAAGTGAAATGAGGAGAGAGTTTCTGATTCTTTTGTCTCTTATTCAAGGTTTGAATAGACGTTTTCAAATTGTGGATTTAAAGTGAAATAAACAAAAGAAATGAGTCGCTGATCACACCTCCTCTCAGCGGTGGGGAGATAAGGACGTCAAACCAAATCACATCCAAATGACGGTCAGATTTTGTGTTTTGTTGGATATTTTCAGCCTTTTGTTCAAGTTGAGTTGGCAGTTTATTCATAATCCCTTCGTATCCTCATTTTCTGTCTCCAAAATCATATTCCATCTTCTAACATAGTTCCATCATCAAAAACTGGACTTCATTCATGTTTTCAGTTTTCCTGTTTGCAAGGACTTCCTGTGCTGAGCCTTATTTTTCTACAGAAAATCGTACTTCAAGTTGCTGAAATGAAAAGCATTTCATTTTTAAATGCCAGTAATACAAATACAATACAGTGAATGCATAATTCCATTTAAAGCCACAATATGTAACGTTTTAGCCATAAAATGGACAAAAATAAAAATGTTTTTCATTTTGGGTTGCGTTAATTGCACTAAAACATGCATCCTTACTGTTTCTATGGAAAAATTTGGTTCTTTAAAGCTGCACTAAGCAACTTTTCTAGTTATTTACCTACTTTTCTCCATGGAGATATTAATGCTTTGTCTGTAATTTTCCATAGCATGACATTAAACATATTCATCCAGCATTTATTCATTATATGTGCTTAAATTGCTTGAATAGGGGCGAGCTTCACAAAATTGTTAATTTAGCAAACAGAGATGTCAGAGAATGAAGCAGAATAAGAAAAATAATAATAATAATTCATAATTAATTCATAATTCAAAAATACAGAATGTCCAACAGCAAGCAGGCAAATGGATAATTGTCCCAGCATCTCCTGTCCTTAGACCCTCCTTCTTCGGCAAGGAAAAAGAGAAACCTCGAGGAGAACCACAGTGAAGGAGAGATCCACTCCCATGGACGGACAGGCATAGATGGCCAGGACGTATCCATTGCCAATAAGGTTTTAAATCTGTAGGCCAAAGCTATTGGCAGAAGGAAACTACTGATCTAACAGGATGAGGACAGATTAATCCAGGACATGAAGGAGGGAGGGGTCCAGGTCCTGGACACTAGGGAAGGAGGGAGGTCCAGGTCCTGGACACTAGGGGGCACCACAGTCCAAACTGGAACAGCAGCATCTGAAACAGTTACACTCCAAGAAGGGGAGTGGGACAAGGGACATGTGAATAGCAAAGAACAGACAACAAATGAACTTGTAATTGAATATTCTTAACAGTAGGAGGAGAATAAGTAGAAGAGAATAAGTAGGAGAGACCAGAGGGCAGTGCCATACTTTCCCCAGTAATTTATTAATTTATAGTAATTAGTAGTAATTTTATAGTAATTTATTTAGCTTAACTAAGCCTATGGGTTTAGTTTCTGTTCCTAACTGACCTGACCATAAGCTACTTTAAAGACGAACGTTTTGAGCATAATTTTAAATGTAGAGACTGTGTCTAGGTCTAATCGAACTGTGGAACATTCTAGACAAAGCAATAACATTTTGATGGAGACAAGTAGGTGATGGACCCTCCACTAGATACTAGACACTTTAATCTTCCCCAGTACGGCATGAAATGGGTTTCAATCTGCTATTTTTATCAAACGTCCCTGCACACCGACATTTTTTTTTTCCATTCCGCCATTCCGACACTCAAGGTAATTATTAAAAATACCTGGGCCTGCTAGAATGAGCTGTGTGTATGTTCACATCCACTTACATAAGGAAATATCAGACAAAACTATTGCTGCACATGGGCCTAAACTTATCGTGTTATTATTGGTCGTTGGCTCCTATACACCATCACAGGATCGCAGAACGCATCGATCTTCTAACACTATGTATAACGCCGGTCTACTTTCACCCCTGCTCGTTAGATATGTGAACTGCAGACTATGAGTAGGTTGTCAAAATGCCGACATTAAAGGATGTTGGAATAAAAGTCGTATCTCCTCAAATTTTATCTTTTTCCATGGAGAATGTTGTGTTTGGTTTTAACTTCATTTGGACGATCAGTGATTTGTCAGAATTTGAATTTGCCAAATGACACACAAACCCCCCCCCCCCCCCCTGATTTGAACCAGCATCTGCCTGACACGTTCCCCTGACTGTGGCTTAGGTAATATCCCATCTAATAACCAGGCAGTGGGCAGTTTGATCCCAGTATTGTTAGTTTCATGCAGTCATTGTGTCCTCGGGCAAGGCACTTCAGTCACCTCATGTGTTTCAGTGCAGTCTGTGAGCTGGTGGTTGGTATTTTGTCGGCCTAAACATGTCTCTGAGTCTGCCCCAGGACAGGTGTGACCACAGAAGTGTCAGTAGGAATTTTGAAAAGATCATTATTATCAAATGTCTGAACAGCATTAGATCTGAAGGTTGGCGGTTCAAATCCTGCTCCCTGCATAAACATATTTTTAGTGAAATGGTCAAAATCTATAGTAGTTTAGTGTCTTAATTATCAAATAAATACCACTCCCTTCACAAATACACTTCTTGATGCGGAAACAAATATAACAACATTCACAAATAGAATTCATGAGTTACAAATAAATGTAGCCACATTCACAAACGCATTTCTTCACTCAGAAGAAAATGTTACACGATTCACAAATGTCAGTCCAGTTACATTTATTTGCGAATTGGAGAACTACATCAGCTGAAGTTCAGGTTGTGGTTTATGGTTGAGAACATTGTGCTACTATTGGTCACAGCAGTAGAAGTATTTAGGTTAATAGGTTCCAGATCATTTTCAGGTGGACTGGTGAAAATAGTGGGGGGGAAGGTGGAAGTATAACTTGTTTATCTTCTTGTAATTTAACTTGTTTAAAGACCTTTATTCCTGACTGAACTTAAAAGGGAAAATGATCATCCAGGTCCTGGCAGTTTGACTAAAGCAGATGAGCCTGTTCACTGTTTTAACGGCTTCAGAAATCTGTACATCCATGACTGTTCAAAGCAGTTACCGCTTTTGTTTTAACATAACATTTAACATTGTTTAGCATAAATAAAATTGTGTCCAAATGTGCTCAAACTTTGTTAATCCAAACACAAAGAGGTCGCTGGTGCACATTTGGTTTATCAGAATTACCAAGAATGTGCACAGCTCCTGCTAAAAGTGAAATTAATGTTATTGACTAACACTGGCCAGACTAGATTCTGCCAACTCAAATGGTGTGTAATATCTGACAAATGTTAACTAGATACTTTCAAATTCTTTAGATTAAGTTCAGTGGCTTATAAAGGACTTTAAACAAGTTAAATTATGAGGAGAAAAACAAGTTATACAATTGACAAACCACCTTTCCAGGACATTTTCACCAGTCAACTTGAAAATGATCTGTAACCTATGGATATAAACACTACAACAACACATTAGTAGCCCAGTGTTGTGAACTATAAACCACAACCCGAACTTCAGCTGATGTGATCAACTGTAAAAAACAAACAAACAAACAAACAAACAAAAAACACATTTGTGCAGGGACACTGTCAGGAAGGTCTCAAAAATCCACAAATAAATACAGGGTTTGTTGCAAATCTGCACAGTGGTTTGTAAATGCAGGTTCACCGATTTGCAAAATAAATGTAACTGACACTGACACTGACACTGCACTGACATTTGTGAATCGCGTAACATGAGTGGAGTAATGCTTTTTGCGAACACTGGTACTTTTATTTCAGTCATGAATTCTATTTGTGAATGTCGTTATATTTGTTTCTGCACCGAGAAATGTATTTGTGAAGGGCGTGATAAATAATTGATAATAACACTTAAACTATCTCCATAAAATCCCCAGGCTCAGAGTTTGGTGGTGTGATTCCAGCTCCCACAGATGCATGCTGTCACTGTGTCCTTGGGCAAGACACGTAACCCACCTTTCCCGCAGTGTGTGTGAATGTGCGAGTGTCTTTCTGATGTAAACCCTTGAAGGTAGATAGGTGCTGTATAAAGTGACATAGATGGTATAAAGAAGTGGACTAAGGGAGTGTGACGGCGTTCAGCTCCAGTCAAATGAAGCTCACTGAGGTCGGCAGTCATATTGAATATTAGGAATAAGCATATATTTATGGACAATGCATCATGTAGAGCGAGATAACAGACCTTTAAAGACCAAAATGACAAGGTTCGCTGCAGCAGTTACAGAGAGAGGGACGGCAAAAAGAAATGGGGAAAAAAAAATCCTCCAGCTAAAGTCGCCTTGACCAAGCCTAGCAACAAGATCATGGAGATGGGTCCCAGGGCGCTCCATGTGTTGCCCACTGCTCCCATAACGATGGGCAAAATGCAGAGGAGAATTTCTCTAAGGGGATAATAAAAGTATTACAAAACAAAATAAAAACATTTGGAACACAGCAGTTAGCAGGTTAATTATGTTCTTTTATGTACAGTTTATGGTTTATCCCCCTGTAAAGCTAACACAGGATATTTTTAAACCAAATCTGAAAGTGCTGTGGGCTCCATTTGTGAACCTTTTAAGTCCAAACTGGTGGGTTCTGAAGAGCACAGGCTGCACTGGAAAACTAATCTGCAGCCTTTACATTTACATGGACTCTGAGCTGTCGCACAAATGCACACAAACACACACATTTACACAGCTTTACTTCGCTCCTCCTTTCACCACCTCAGGGTCTGTGTGTGAGAGAGAAGAAGAGATAGGGGAGGAAGGGAAGAGGAGGAGGAAGGAAAGAGAGACAGAGGAAGATAAAAGGAGAAGAGAGACAGAAAGAGAAATAGAGTGGAGAGAGAAAAGGCATGGAAAGAAGAGTGAGAGGGAAGGGACGGGGGGGAAGAGGGAGAAAAGAGTGGTAGAAAGAGAGGGGGAGGGAGAGAGAACAAGAGTAAGAAGGAAAAAAAAGAGAGGAGGCGAGAGGGTTTGGAGAGAGGAGGAGAGAGAGAGAGAAAGAGGGGGTGGAGGGGAGGGAGAAGAGAGGAGAAGGAATAGAGACAGAGAGAGAGAGGAAGAAAAAAGGAGAAGAAAGGGAGAAAGCAGAAAGAGGGGGAGAAAGACAAAAGGAGGAGAAAAGAGAGCAAGGAAGAGGGGGAGGGAGAAGAGAGGAGGAAGGAATAGAGACAGAGAGAGAGAGAGAAGAAGAAAAAAGGAGAAGAAAGGGAGAAAGGAGTGGTAGAGAAAGGGGGTGAAGGAGAGAAAGAGATGAAGAAGGAAGAGTGAGAGAAAAAGAGTTAAGGTGAGGGAGATAGAGAGAGGAGAGAGGGATGATGAAATAAAAATGGAGGGGAGAAAAGAGAAGAGAGGAGGAGGACGGAAGATGGAGAGAGAGGGAAAAAAGGACAAAAAGAGAGAGAGACAAGAGGGTTTGGAGAGAGGAGGAGAGAGATAAAGAGGAGAGAGGGGTGAAGAAATAAAGAGGAAGAGGAGAAAGAAAGAGGGAGAGTGAGGGTGTGATGAAGAAGAGAAGGAGACAAGGAGAAGATGGAGGTTGAGAGGGGAGAGAAAGAAAGAGGTGAGGAGAAAGAGAGGGAGTATAAAGAGGGAAAGATTGAGAATAGGGGAGAGACTGAAGAGAGCGAGGGATGGAGAGAGTTAGGAGTGGTGAAGGAGAAAAGAGAGTGGAGGGAAAATGGGAGGATGAAAGAGAAAGAACGATAGAGGAAGAGGGAGTGAATTGAATAGAAAGGCATAGAAACGAGATGGTCCTCCTCGGCCTCAGCACAGCCCGTCGCTCTCTGCTCCTCGGGGCCAAATGCTAACAGGCTAACAGCGGGGTTAGCGCTTGCTTACGCTGCAGTGCATGCTGGGACTTTTCACAAAAGAGAAAGTCCTCTCCAGTGAAACAGGAACACTACAAAAACATCACACATCTATTGTTATTGCCGAAAAAAATAGAGTTTTACTATGAGCGGGGTCGTTTCTTCACAGATCTGACCTGTAACTTGGCCTAGTGGTGTTATCTGCTTGTCTCCATGGCGATAGAGACAAGTTTAATGTCATGCACTGGAAGTATGTGGCAGACCTCCAGCCAGAAAAGTGACACAGTGCTCCTTTACAATATAAATGATCCTAACTCTTATCCTCCCACTCATGCCCGTTTTCTGTGTGTCCTCTCAATTATTCTCTCTATTTCTCCCCCCCTCTCTCTCTATCTCCAGTCTCTCTCTTTCTCTCTATTTACCCCTTCCTCTATTTCCACTCTGCCCCTTCAACCTTTTTCTCTTGCTTTTCCCACCTCTTTCTCTCACTCTCTGTCTCACTCCTCCTGTCACCCATCTCCGCTCACCAGCCCTTCTGCTCACTCCTTTCTCCACTTACTCATTCCTTCGTTCACTCCCTCATCTCCTCACTCAGTCTTCTGTTCATTCCTCTGTTCTCTCACTCCTCTGTTCACTCTCCTCTGTTCTTTCTCTCCTGTGTTCACTCTACTCTGTTCACTCTCCTCTGTTCACTCTCCTCTGTTCACTCTCCTCTGTTCACTCTCCTCTGTTCACTCTCCTCTGTTCTCTCTCCTCTGTTCTCTCTCTCCTGTGTTCACGCTACTCTGTTCACTCTCCTCGGTTCACTCTCTCTTCTGTTCACTATATCCTCTGCTCTCTCTCCTCTACTCACGTCTCTGCTCTCTCTCTCCTCTGCTCTCTCTTGCCTGAAATGTTCCTCTCTTGTGTTCACTCCACTCCGTTCACTCTCCTCTGTTCACTCTCCCCTGTTCACTCTCTCATCTGTTCACTCTCCTCTGTTCACTCTCCTCTGTTCTTTCTCTCCTGTGTTCACTCTCCTCTGTTCACTCTCCTCTGTTCTTTCTCTCCTGTGTTCACTCTCCTCTGTTCACTCTCCTCTGTTCACTCTCCTCTGTTCACTCTCTTCTGCTCACTCTCCTCTCCACACCTCTCTGTTCACTATTGTCTGCTGTCAAACCTGTTCTGTTGGATATAAACTGAAATCAGACAAAAAAAGTGAAGGCTGGAAGCTTTTCACACCGACACAGAAAGGTATTAAAGAAAATGTGTCTGGGTTTGGTTCAGTGGAGAGAGAACCACCCCTGAGCTCTTATTCCAACCACATTTTCACTACACTGATTCATTTTTCTTATGTTTAAAGTGGCAAAAATTCAAGATGTGGCAATTCTCCAAGATGTGCTTTTTCTGCTTTTCAGCTCTGAAGATAATATTGTATTTCTTATGTTCCTGAGTGTAGAACATCACGTCTTTTTCTAATGAGGCTGTATTGTTGGGATACACAGAGACTTGGATCATTGTTGAGAGTTTTAATAATCCTTATTTGATATCTGGACTCTAAAACACAAACGCAGGCCAAAAGCTGTTTTAGAACAAAGAGGGATTTGTGTGTTTGCCTAAAAAATGTTTTGCAAATATTCTCAGTCCAAAAGCTTTCAGTCTTCAGACTGTTCACTTCTGTTGTGTTCACTTCTG
>JACN01081926.1:0-11064 GCA_000787155.1 Scartelaos histophorus
TACTATGTAACTTGTCTCCATGGAGATGCTTTTCCTACATGGAGACAAGGTGATGCCACTAGGCCAAGTTATTGAAAGAATTACCTAAAATGCAATGTTCCACACTATAGCATAAAAAAAAAGATCCATCTCCATGAAAACAGAGAGCAGATACTACGCCAAGTTACAGTTGTAGAGAAGGAAAGGCATTTTTAGTAACAACTTGTAATTGAAAATATGCAAGATAATTAATTAATGCCATACTGTAAAACATCTTAGGCAAAGCAATAGTATCCACTGGCAACCATCTGTTTATTTTTTGTTTTTTACTAGTAAATTGCGAAACCTGAGAATACAACAGGGCCTGATCTGTAAAATATTGGTATAGTAATTGATCAGAATCGAGTGACTACAGTAGATTTTCAAACATCACCATCACTGTCTGACTATACTGGATTAACACGTCTGCAAGGTGCTATGGGAAAAGCTATTTTCAGTTCATTTATTTCTTGTTTCTATGCGTGTCCCACAGAGAACTGCTAAATTAGAAGCTCAAAATGACATGCCATATTTATTTGCAAAAGGGATTAGCACAAGTACATTATGTTTTCAGCTTTGTGAAAAAATAGAACTAAAATACTGTGTTTGCTGAGAAGTCATAACATGTCCCTGTAGGGCCACCGTAGCAATACAAGCTTGTTTTCAACATGATTTGGAAATTGGCGAAATCCTTACTTAGTATTTTGTGAAATTTAACCATGTTTGTATGTTTGTGTAATTATTTTCCCCTCTTTTATCAATTTGTCTTCTAACGTTATTTATCCCCAAAAGGACAATTCGGTTTGTAGCTTTTTGTTCACATCACCATTAAACAATACTCTCACTTTGTAAAAATATGAAAGTTTTGGTCCGAAATCGTCTTCTGTCACACAGTGTTCTCAAAAGAAGACGCTAAGCTTTGTTTTGAAACGGCAAGGAGTCCATCTTAAGCTAATTTATAGTCACCGTAACAACCACTTAGGGGAATTATCAGAGAAGCCATTAATTACCACTAATGATTTAAGCATGACAAGCACATTTACCATTGATAAAAAGCTACTCATGACACACTGAAGACAAACTTTTGCAGAGAAGGAGAACACAATGCCGAAAAACAATGCTTAATTCTAAATCTCGATGTGGAAATGAGGGATTTGTGGCGCTGCGGTTTACCACATTCTAATTTTGCCTTAACAATCAAAAGTTAATCAGGAGTCTGTGCAGGCTCCACTCTAGGACTCTTGTGTGGGATGAAGGTGCTCAGCTTCACGGCCAATTGATCTAATTACATAAAGAGACTTCCACCGCCCTGATGTAGTGCGGCCGGCAAGATCTGGCTGTTCACTTAATTAAGTCTTCATTCTTTATCGCCGTGCCGACCATCTAATATTCTACCTCTCCAAAAGCCTTCTCCTCATCCTCCCTTTCTTGCTGTTTTGTGTTGTTTATCGGTACATGGGGCTGATGACACTAGCATCACCATCAATGTTATACTAAGGCTTACACTTGGAAAATATCAAATTGTGATTTTTCTGGCAATTACTGTGATTCCGATTAGATTAGCGATTTATGTTTATTATATGATTCTGTGCAACATTTTAATTTACTGACAAACTATTTTTTTTGTTTCAGATCACATCACAACGTTCTACTGGACAATAATATTTAATACAAATGTGTGCAAATGCAGATTGCTGATGTTATACAGTGAGTTCTGAGGTCTAGTCACTAATTCAAATGTGAATTTACCTTTTGGAAATGTCATGGTAAAGTACAACCTAATTAATAAGAAAAAAAAGTCTCTTTCCCCCATCTTGGAGTATGATACCAGATGATTTCCATATTGATAACTGTTAATTGTACTTTCTGTGAAATATCCAAAAGTTAAATTCACAAACCTGATCATTTCTATTGGTATCTAGACCTTAGAAACTGCTATATTACTACATACTTTTGCGTTTTAACAATACACATTGTAGCTGTATTAAATATTATTGACCTACAGAATAAAACTTAGAAATACAATAATCATATTTCAGAACAGGTTTGTACATAAGTGTACTGTAAGCATTTATTTTTATGGTGAATACATTTTTATTTACGAAAGATTTTTATTTTTAGTGGAGAAAATTATGATATTTTTTGCGATTTGGCTAATCAAATTGCAGTTTCGATTCGATTGCGATTAATCTCGTGGCCGTAGCCTACCGCGTAATCACCGACCCTGTTACTCAATTATGGGGTGTGAATTTGGGCTCCGTGGCGACCTTCTCCCAGTGATCCTACTAGTGACCCTGTAATAAGTGCGTACAGCCAAGTCTCCTATGTCTTTGTACGAAGCAGTATTTTATTTTTTTCGGTAGGATCTTTATGAAGGGGGATATGAAAGAAGAGGGTCAGCCATGTTGTGTTCTCACATCTCTGGCACTTCAGAGGCGACGGCGGGCAGGATGGGTCTGTTTACTTTGATTCGGCGTAGTGTACAGCCGTAAGTTCAAAGGTCGGAGGTGAGGAAGCGGCGCTCTCTCTCTTGTAAGGTAATCATAGCGGGCTTTGTGCTCCCAGGACCCTGCAGACTGGGAGGGTGGCAGCTTAAAGGGTGTCTGTCTGTCTGGAGATGCCTGGAGGTGGGTGCGTTTGATATCAGATGGTTCTGGCTTTGTGATGTGACCAAACTCTGCCTGGATGGTGTGACACTGTGTGGCTCTTAGAGTATGGTAGGCTGAGTGTATATACTACAAGCCTTTCAGGAGAACACATTTTGAATGAGCTGAAAAAAACGCTTATTTTGCTTAGTTTGCTTCTGTAATGAATCATAGAAGTTACTTATTCAACCTTCTACAGCTTAAATCTTATCATATAGCCATAAAATAACCAAAACAAGAAACTGCACACACGATAAATATTCTAAATACTCTGATAAATACTCTAGTGATAAGTTGATACAGTAATAATTGTGACAGGCCTAGTGTACAATTACTTTGTTAGACTGGCTGTATATACTAGGGTTTGTCGCAATATACATCTTTTTATTAATTCGTTATTTCTTTATTATCCTGCTAAGTATAAAACTTAAAAAATAAATGTAAACAGCTAATTCTGTACTTTATTTTTTAGAATTGCATACATATTTTCCACATTTTTGATGGCTACTCAATTGTCTGAAGTATCTGGAATTGTTATTATTACACATCCTTTCTGTTGTAATGTATTTATTTATAATCTAGGGCCACTATTCTCATTCTGGATTCTGTGGCACATCTGGTTAAATACATTTAAAAAAGCAGATAGAAAATAAATAAATAAAAACAATTAATGATATAATCTACACTAATAACAAATATGACGTCATGATAACGTCATGATTAGGCAGAACTTTTTTTTTGCAGTATCTTTTATAAGTAAAGTGAGATTCCAGTGACTTCGCAGTACTTATATTTGCATAGTTACAAGGAAAATTGACTTTTACAACCAAGCTTTACGGCACCTGCCACCTCTGATTCCCAGACACCACATTACCCTGCTCCTGGTTGGTTAGAGGTGATAGAAAGATTATGTCTATTTACTGAATTATACCTCAGCACATATTACCTTGAGCTTGAGTTTAAAGAGCGCTTGGCGAGGAACACGAAACTTAAAGAGGCAATTACATAATGAAACGGCCCATCAATTGAGAGCTCCAATGGCCCAGGTCTGTGTGGTGCATCTGACCCACAGGAAGTACAACTGTTTGGGATTAAAGCGGCAGTTATCAGGAGACTAGGAGGGGGGTTGTAGGGACCAGACTGAGCCCTCTATCTCTGCCGCGCAATTCGGTTATTAATTACCCGTCCTCTCCCCGTAGCAGGCGGCCATTGTATTTACAGCGTTTCCATGGCGACCCCAGCCCATTTCCAGGCTTTGTGTCACTATTAAGACAAGACCTGTATTCAAATGGCCTGCCTCCTCTAAATATAGCCAGGGCTCATAATGTGAGGCTTATTATAGTGAAATTAACACGAGTCTCTGTGATGCAGCCTGCGCTATAATATGCTCCGCTAATATACGGCACAATTACACGTGGAGGAGAAATGGGGGATAAAAAAGTCTAATTTGAATAAAACATATGAGAACTTTATATAGTCAGTATACCATGGTGTCCCTGCTTTCTGCCACTGTTCAATGATTTGCATGAATAGATGAAGCTTATGTCAGGTTCATAGAAAGGTGTTTGGGACTTGATGTTATTTACAGCCTGTACAACTCCAAATAAAAGTAGTAACTGATAAACTGATACTATATGGGTCTGTAGTAGCAAAAATACACAAATATTTGCATAGATGTTTTCAGTCATTACTATTGACATTTATAATTGAATTATTTTGCAGGTTATTTCATGCAATAGCATAGAGCAGGTTGCATATTGTTAAGTGATTGTCTTTATAATTTTTACTTGCATATTATTAGATTTTTTTTTTTTATTGGATCCTCTATTAAACACTAGTCTTCCTGCATCTGCAATGAAGACGGTTTACAAAAGTATGTCAAAAGATGTTAAAGTTATGTTGCATAGAAACAAAAACTTTTGAATGATCCAGTATTACACATAAAAAAAGCACATATGACTAATGTGAAGCACAAATATCTATACATTTCAGATATGTGTATTAATAGCCTAACTACTCATGCATAAATCACTTGATTGTGAATACTAGAGCATAGGCCTTGTTGACCAATCATTTTATTTAGATTATAAAGATTTATATAAGACAAAAGCAGAAAGGAGAAGTTAGTGAGTGAGTGAATTATCTGAAGATTTGGTCTTTTTTGGTATTATATGTAAAAAGCAGATTAAATCATGACTCCTGATTAACAGATTTAAACTTTATGTAAATACATACAATTGTTTATGCACAGGTAGTTTTTTTGGATGAACGCCTGTGCATGTGTAATATTGTGAGTGCAATTTGACTCCTGATTAACAAATTTAAACTTGATGTAAATACATACATTTGTTTATGCACAGGTAGTTGTTTTTGCAAGAATGCCCGTGCATGTGTAATATTGTGAGTGCAATTTAAGTTAGATGCTCAATAGTTTCGAGAGCTTTTGCCACGCCACCTTTTAGTCGACAAATCCATCAACTGGACATGTCTTAAATTGACCAAGAATCTCTTTAGTTAACTACAGCCCTAGTAACTACCCATACCTCATGTCCCCTGTATTGCTCCCTCCTCCCCTGCTGCAGTGTCCTTTCACAGTGGCTGGTCTGATACCCTCTCCGCTCTCATTCCGTCCCAAACAAGAACCGGAGCACCTTCTGTCACAGCCTCCAGCCCGGGGCCCGTGGGCAACCTGCTGCCGGGCCCCTGCGCTCTGCCAGTTGTACTTTTTAATTGGCCATCTGGGGAAAGCTGGATCTCGTGGCTGGATATTAATCAGTAAATTAACCCAGCCATAATACAGTTCTGTCCCAGCGGAGGGGCGGGCAGCTGTGGGCACGAAGCGGCAGGCAGAGGGGAGATGAACCGTGCGGACTGGATGGAGTTGGAAGAGGGGAACATTCCCGAATGGTGCGACCCGCGATTGAACGCTTCCTCTGGGTCCCCTGCCACGCTTTCCCCCCCTGTCTTCAATGCCGCTGACCCCCAATTTGTCTGACAATCACATAGAGGATTATCTGCGGCATGTCACTGCAGATGTCAGGTACTCACTGCCATTACAGAGAGGGGCAACCCTGCAGATACACTCTAAAACTGTATTCCAGGGTTTAGATGTGCAGTTCAAGTGAAAGTGGACATTGCGTGCAGGTCTTTTCAACCTCTGTATAATTTATTGGCACCCTAAAAACATAACTGTCAAAAAAAGTGCTGCATTTTGCAAGTCAAGTCATAATCACAGGACAGAAACGAACCTTTTCTTAATAGTTTTTAGAATGATCTTGAGCTGTATAAGACTACATAGACTTTTATGGAGCCTATATGGACCACTGATGGATTACACAGTTAAACACACTCTAATTTTTCTAGTTATTAAATTTTTTCTAGTTTTTCAATGCTTTCAAATGAGTGGGAAACAATAGCAACATGGTTTAAAGCTCTTAAAAGTCGATTTTTTTATAATACTATTCTGATCCTTTCACTGTTCATATTTCCTTCACTTAGCACTAAGTATTTTTAACCTTATTATAACCGCTTCCCTCAGTGCAGTTCTATTTAGTGACCCTGCAGCTCTGGACCACGAGTAGACTGTTCCTGAAATACTCAGATTTCACTGTCTGGTTACTACGATGAGGAAGGCTTGAGCTTGTCTGCCTGTGTGTGCACGTGTATGTGGCAGCCCCTATCATTAGTGCCTTTGACTGACTGGAGTCGCTGGCGGTCCCCAGAGTTAACCAATTAAAAGGCTAATGAATATACAACAGCTAATTATTATAAGTAAGCTAAATGATCATAATAGCCCATGCTTACAGTTTCCACACCAACTCTGTACAAAGCTGAATTTGTAAGGAGCATGCACAACCTAATGAAACAATGTAGGTCATGGACTGGAAGAGATCAAATCATTTGTTTACCATAACACCGCCGAGTAAACACACAGGCTCTACTTTTTAAATAAAGGCTATAATTTAATAATCCAGACACCATGACACACTATTTATGACCCAATTAAGACAAGTTTGCAGTGAATTTGATGAATTTTTAAAGCGTCCAATAATTAATCTCATCTAGGTCAGTTAGAAGTGATACTTTATTACCGTAGCGCAGTTGGTTGACAAAAAGTTCCAACTAGAGTTAGCAACATTAAGAACTTTGGAGGAGAAATGAGTGTTACAGAAACAGAAAACCAGCTATTTTGTTACACTTTAATTAAGAGTTAATCGGCTTTACGTCTACCACAAAACTGTTTTCAAGGAACTGTAGCCAAAATATTTCATGTTTAAATAAATTGGTTTTAAATCTTACTTCTATTACTACTACTACTCCTTCTACTACTTCTACTGCAACAATTTGTATATTGTTAAGTGTTACATATAACAGCTATCCATTACTTCATGAAGGAATGCTTAAAGATGCACGCTGTAACTTTTCAGGTTTTTCTCCATGGAGAGTGTATTGAACTTCTCCTATAAGATAAGCAGGCTGGTCAAATCTGTTGAAGTACAATTCACTCACACTGAGAAGTTTTTCGAGGGATTATCAACAGTGAATACAGATTAATGTATTTAATTCCATACTGTGGAACATCCCAGCAATACAATCTCCATGGAGACAAACATGTGCTAATATATTCTACTATTTTAAGCAATGCGCTACTGTATTGACTTATAAACCCGCAAGACGTAATGCATCATAAAATCCAATACAAATTTCTGCCATTTTCTATAATTGAAAACACAGATGTGCCTAGACACACCACACTGTTATACTGACTCCATGTCTTTTTGCACCAGTCTGAACTGTATTTACTCTCATACATGACAGCATTAGCCATAAAACCACACTGTAGCAATACAAGTCACAATACATCACATAAAGCCAGTGTCAACAGCTGACCCACTCCTGCATTTATATATTCATGCATAACAAACACATGGAGAGTCAGCTGACCCCGCTCGCCGCTTTATGCTATGATGTCATCACGCTCCATTGTCATAAACCAACCATTCGTCTTCTGTCAATAAATCCTAGAGTGGCCCGGGTCAGGTATCCAATGTGTGCTAGATGGACATGAAATAATTGCCATGCAAAGAGTGGCGCGTTTCCCTTTTCTAATTTTAAGGGTCAACAGCATTTTAATACCATTTTAAACACACACGCAATGTTTTTTATGATGCATGTACAAGCGGCTTTTGATAGCTTACCCACCCAAGCATGGTTAAAGAGAGGGCCCTTCGCAGCTGCTTCCAGGACCCCAAGTAATTTAGTCCCCGTGACCCCGATTCACCTGCATGGAAATCATAACGCAACCCAAGTGTGACCAAAAATGATATAGTGCGCGTTTTTACCCCCAAATATTTATGCAGGCGCTACTAACAATCGTGCTTACTTCTAATAAAGGGAAAGTGATGCCTTGTAACTGCAACGGAGCCGGGGCCCATGACTCTGCCGCTCCGCCGCTCTCGCCCGGGGCCATTGTTTCCGACATTATCATTTTCATTGGATTCTATACAGGCTAGTGTACTGTGCTGTTTACAATGCCAAAGCTCATATACTGCAGAGGTGGTGGTTTAAAATATAGCGATTTTTCTTTTAGGGAAAATTTGAAGCTTTATTGTCAATATAAAGTTGACAGTATTCAATTTTAAAGAGGTGTGAGCGGTTTGCTGGAGTTTACAGATGGCTATAACATGCGCGGAAAATAGGATCCTCACAATTGGGTGTGATGTGGAGTGTCCTCTTTCCAACAAGAGGCAGGTGGTGATTATGGAGCCACAAAGATTGAGTTGCAGGCATCACCAGTTAGAAATTTGTATAGACATTTTTAGTTAAAAATAGGAACACATTTTATTGTTTAACTGTTTTAAAAAAAAAATCTAATCAAAATTTCAAACTTGATTTAGATACTGAAGAATAGACTTGATACTTGATACGCAAGTGATCATTTTAAAAGCTCTTTTATACAGTATACATTTGACAACCCTACTTGGCTATAGAAAGTGTCACATTGGTGTTTTTTAGTTTAGTATTAGTATTAAGAAGTAATTTCATATTTATTTATTTATTTATTTTTTGTACAGGAAAAGTACAATTAACCTATAAATTACAATAACACTCCAGGTTGTTGCAGAGCAGCCTGGGGATCTAACCCACACCCTCCTTAGGGAACAGTAAGAGCACTGAGCACTGTTGAACATGCCCTCACCAGGTTGGAATTAGCATGCTTAATTAGCTAGTCCATATTGTTTTCATCACAGTGGTTCAAGCTGCACTTCATTTTGCCGTGGGTAGGGGAAAAATATGATTGTTGATCACATGAGGAAATGTTTGCTTTAACCTTTTTTCTTCAGGGTTAACACACTTCTTAACTTCCTTTTAGTTGTAGTTGAATGTAAATAGCATAGTTTTTATTATTAATTTTATTAAGATGGGAATACCTCGATAATGGTCTTTCTTACTGTGAGCTGGATCGCCTCTCAACAGATCTGGCTCCTGGTGTGGACGGCTCCTCTGATGGTGCCTTCTCAACTGGTTCATCTATATCCAGCCTCTCATTTTACTATGTGTAGTTTTATGTGTGTGTATATGTGTGGGTGTGTGTGTGTGTCTGTGTGTGAGTGAGTGTGAAACTGTCTGGATGGTTTGGTTATGTGGGGACGGGCAATTGTGGGGATGGGCGAATGGAAATGTGTATTGCTTTTAATCCGCTGTAAAGCACTTTGTGTTACATTTTTGTATGAAAAGTGCTTTATAAATAAAGTTTGATTGATTGAGATCTTGTAACTGGACCATGGCGACATGTAGAATAAAATGAAATAGGTAGGAGGCTGAGGTTCTAATTCAAGAGATGTTTATTTACCGTCAGTGCAGGACCCAGCACCTTGAGACAGAAATCCTCATGACATTGTGATAGTGTTGTTCTTTTCCATTGTAGGGAGTAGTGATGATATTGGCCAAGATTGCAAACACTAAAGAAGCTTATTGAACGGTAATAACATCCCCATAATGACAAGCAGCAGGTAGAGCCACGACCAGAAAAGTTACATACTCTAACTTACTTTCTTTTCTAATTCAAGCCATATTCCTGGTAGTCTTCCAAACATCCTTTTTCTCCTCCATATATTAGGAGAAAAGTCTTGACTGCAGCACCCCTGGATGTGAGTACTGTTGGCCAGTTCACTTCCTTAAGACGAGTGTCAATAGCCATTAGCTCCCTAACAAGAGGATCAGGTGGACTCCCCCAGGCGCTCTCATGTACTGTCTCTATCCTGAGGGGAGGATGTTACTGTACTGTGGGAGGCCCATTACACACTGTGGGCGTACAGAGGACAGGAGATCTGCTCCAGTCATTAGCCCGGCTCTTATTGAATTCCTGCAGCCAAATAGTCCAAATGAAGCTAAATAAAGCTATAGATGTGAGGAGCCTACAGACCGTTAATAGGCTGACACTGGGCTGTATCCCTCCTTCTCTCCTCCCTCTCCTCTCTCTTTCCCCTTAGTATCTCATCTGGCTCTTCTATAGGTTCATTTCAACACTATATATTTCTATCCTTCAGTCTTTTCTCACAAAGTTAAGTCATTTATTATGTATCCATGTGAGTAAAATTAGAATAAAGTAAGTATAATGCTTATTCATATTTTCATCCATCATTCATAGAAATCCTCCCAGTGCTTTGAGGCCTTTACAGCTGATAAAAAAATCCAAATATCTGCCAATTGGTGTATCGATATATCTGGATCTCTTCTTTCCTTGTCTCCTCATCCCTTCTCTCTTTCTCTTCTTGTGTCCTCTTTTCTTTTCATCTCACCTGTCTCCTTATTGCTCTTTGTCGCTCCTCTTTCCTCTCTCTTCGTCTCCTCTCCATGTCTCCTCAGTCTTCATTACCTTTCCCTCTCTCCTCCTCTCCTCTCTTCACTCCTCTCCATACCTTCTTTCTCCTCATTACCTTTCTTCACCTCCTCCTCCTCTTTTCACTCCTCATCTCCCCTTGTCTCCTCTCTCCTTCCTCACTCCTCTTTCCTTTTCTCTCCTCTCCATGTCTTTTCTCTCCTCATTACCTCTCTCCTCCTACTCCTCTCTTCACTCCTTGCCTCCTTTCGTTCCTCTCTTCACTCCTCTTTCCTTGTCTTCTCCTCCATCTCTCCTCTTTCCTTCCCCCTTCTCTCCTTTTCTCATCTTTGTTCATTACCTCTCCTCCTCTATTCACTCTTCTCCTTCTGCGCCTCCTCATCCCTTCTCTCTTTCTCTTCTCATCTTTTCTTTTCATTTCACCTGTCTCCTTATTGCTCTTTCCTCTCTCATTCCCTCTCCTCCTGCTCCTCTCTTCACTCCTCATCTCTCTGTCTTCTCCTCCATCTCTCCTCTTTCCTTCCCCATTCTCTCCCTCTCTCCTTGTCTCTCCTCCTC
>KN492203.1:4278-23764 GCA_000787155.1 Scartelaos histophorus
ACTTCCATCAATCCTGCATTAGCTCCAAACGATGATTTAGGAAGAAATATGGAACAAATAGGAGATGTTTTATAAGCTGAATTTTCCATTTTCAAGTAACGTTTTATGGATCTTCTAAGCCACTTTTAACTTTTCATTTTTATGCAAGTTTCAATTTGTGTTTGCAGAATAAATTGACAATTGTAATGCTTTTTGTTTTTATCTGTAAAAGTTTTAAATAATAAATAAATTTAATCTAAAAAAAAAATTTGGACCAAATCAAACTTCTGGAGGGTTTTGAAATGTTATGCGTGTTGCCTGTTTCACGACTTTTACACCAGATGCCCTACCTGTTGCTGCAAACCACATTAGAATGAGATTTGAACCAGCAACCTTCTGGTCAACATCTGGTGAACATCTAGAAACTGTAAGGTGAACATGTTTTTAAGTCTGTAAGTCTGACTGATTTTAGCTCTTAACATCGTTCTTTTTCTCAAACAACTTTGTAATTACAGGAGAAAATATTGAAATGGAAATGCATTCAACCATAAAACCAGGTGTTCTTCCAAAGTAACTTTTTATGGACTTTCTAAGAAACTTTTAACTTTTAATTTTTATGCAAGTTTCAGTTTGTGTTTGCAGAATGAAATTATTTGAATACACTTTATTTATTTGGTTTATAGTATCGGGCAAGTTTCAAGTGTTTTTGAGCAACCTTCATTCATTAATTTGCATAAAATATGGACCCAAATATTTTGGTCAGATTTGGAATGTTTTTTGTTTTTTTATCTGTAAAAGGTTTAATCTAGAAATTGAATCTTAAACAAATTTGGACCACCCTAAATCAAACTTCTGGAAAGCTTTGAGTATAATGTTTTGTGAATTATCAAAATAGCAGTTATTCTGTTCTAATATATTCACAATACTAAAATTTCGAACTCGATTTCAGTAGTAAGGAGTAGACTTAATACTCTGATTCTGATACTTCTACTATAATGATATACTATATGAAATATACTATAAAAAAGACTCTTTCTCTTCACAGTAGAATGTGATTTTCAACATTTAAGGTCTGTTATGTAACTTTTCTGGTAGAAATTGTGTGTACATTTTTGTAGTATTGCTTTGCTTGGAATGTTTCCCAGTATGGTCTTAAATTTAACTCTTTAATCTCCATGGAAACCAGCAGGAGAAGCCACCAGACCAAGAAATAGATGTGCATCTTCTTTGAGTAATAAAAACAGAGAAAACAGAAAGAATGAAAGATGGACAAATTTAATGCTGCACTGTGAAACTTTCCAAGGAGAAAAGCAGGCAATGAATTCTCTATCTTTCTATCTCCATGGAGACCAAACTGGACCAAGTTACAGGTCAGAACTGTGGAGAGGTGACCCCACTTCTTCAGATTTTTATTTTATTTTGTTTTTTTTCCAGGTATTTTTGAGCTATAAAACCACCTCTAACTGAATAAACGCAAAGTTGAGCTGTTTAATGTCACACTGTGGAACATTTCAGGTAGAGCAATGGCATCTTCATAGAAACAAGGAGGTGACGGACCCCCAATTAAATGCATTTTTAAGAATTTATTTTAGCGTCAATATAAAATGAATTGCTCTTTTGAAATGCTAACGAAGTGAATCATATCTAAAAGGAGGGTCAATGGCACAATTCTCACTTTCCAAAGATTTCACCCGTAGCGAAAGAAAGCTACGCTAACTCAAATGCCAATAGCGGTTGCATTATTAGCTTGAGCTAGCGTGAAACCGACCACAGTAGCTGCTAACACATAAAACAGCTCCCTGGGGTTAGCCTGGCTCCAATGGTGAAGTCATAACCTTTTCTTCTATAGTATAACCCCAGCTCATTAATTCAACCTCCGACCACCAGGGAGCATCGTATTTTTTACCAATCAAAACTAGCACACCAACTCGCTAACATGCTTTAGTTTTCTTCTCAGTGCTCTTCGTACGGAACTACTATTTATTGGCGAATAAACAGGGTCAAAAGTTCAAAGGTCGGTGTAAGAAATTGGAAGTGGTTCATTGTGTAATTTCATTGGATGGATTCGTCAAATGTTTGTTGTCATGGAGATTTATATGTTTGCTTTGTCTGGAATATTACACAGTACGGCCTTAAACCTTTCTATTTTCATGGAGACCGAACCAGACCAAGTTGCAAGTCAGATCTGTGGAGAGGCGACCCCGCTCACAGTCAGAATGTTGTTTTTCCTCGATATTTTTGAGCCATAAAAGCACCTGTAATGGAATAAATGTAAAGTTAATCCAACAAAACAAAAGATTTGACCTATAACTTTTTGGTTGGTGGTCCGTCCCCTTCTTGTTTCTATGGATACGTCATTATCCTGCCTGGAATGTTCCTTATATTTACATTTGCTCAATTACATGTGGTTTTATAGCTCAAAAATACCTAGAAAAAGAGGCATTCTGACTGTAAACGGGTTCGCCTTTCCGCAGATCTGACCAGTAACTTGGTCTGGTTTGGATAGAAAGGTTTAATGCCATACTGCGGAACATTCCAGACAAAGCAATAACATCTAAATAGAGAAAAGCAGTTGATGGTTCCTTCACGAGAAAAGGTACAAAGCTCTACCTTACATTTATTCAGTTACAAGTGTTTTTAAAGCTAAAAAACACCTATAAAAACTGGCATTTTGACTGTTAGCGGTGTCGCCTCTCCACAGATCTGACCTGTAACTCAGTCTAGATTGACTTCATGGAAATAGAAAGGTTTAACACCACACTGTGAGACATTCCAGACAAAGCAATAACATCTAAATGGAGAAAAGGGTTGATGGTTCCTTTACAAGAAAAGGTACAAAGCTCTACCTTACGTTTATTCAGTTACAGATGCTTTTATAGCTCAAAAATACTTCTAAAAACTGGCATTTTGGCTGTTAGCGGTGTCGCCTCTCCATGGATCTGACCTGTAACTCGGTCTAGTTTGACCTCATGGAAATAGAAAGGTTTAACACCACACTGTGCGACATTCCAGACCAAGCAATAACATCTAAACGGAGAAAAGCGTTTGACGGACCTTCCAGCAGAAAATTTACGCAATGCACCTTTAACATGATTTGCGGTTGTTTGCTAGCAAAGATGCATTGACGGAGCGAGCGTTCTATCCCCCTAATGTGCGACAAATAACAAGCTCGGATCAATGGGGGAGACAGCGGTGTGTGCGAGCAGAACAGCACGAGGCCTAATAAATGTGATGTGTGAGCTGGCACTGTCGGGAACGCACAGTAATAATGGATGCCGAACGGGCCGATTGTATTTCAAATGCACAAGGACGCCGCGATGTAATTTTTGTAACGGCGCCAAGAAAAATAACAGAACTCCCAAACTGGCTTCTTCTGCACTATAATGAAACGCTCGATACGAATTTAAAAGAACTGTATTTGGGTTGATGTCTTACTGTTTACCGATACGCCGCTCCGGTGTCGGAAAGTTGTGCAAAGTGCTTATAAAGTCGTCGCGGTGAGTGATGATCTGAATGCGTAAAGGAAGTGAGGAATAACTTTGGACCACTGCAAACTGTTTAAAATGACGTAGTTCTGTTTTTTCCGCATTTTTTTAACACAGAAAAAGAAAGCAAGTCCAGATTTGATGTTTTGTATGTTTATCGTCAAAATCATATGGAATTGTGTGTTTTATTCACATATTTTTAACACACAAACTCTCCCTATTAAGGCAGTGTTTTTCTCTTAAACTGAAAACACTCCGTTCCACTTTGTGATGTCATGCGGTGATACAGGAAGTGCTCCACTGTGCTTTAAAACTCCACACAACTTCACTAGAATCACTTGGATCATTTCAGCCCCAGAATTGCTAATCTTGTATTGATTGAACTAAAGGTAAAAACGAGCTGTTCACTTACTTGAAAACTATCACTTTATGACATCACAAGGTGGAACAGAGCGTCTTGAGGTTTGGAGATGTAGAAAGACTAATAATAAAGGATTACTCAAACATGTGAGTGAAACAAAACACAACTTCAGCTCTGTTTTTCATGAGGAAACGTGACTTAAAGCTCAAAAGAATCAATTTTGCCCAATATAGGACTTTTAAATATTAAAAAAGCGCTATGTAACTTTTTACTTTGGGTCCATCACTTGCTTGTTTCCATGGAGATGTCATTCCCCTGCCTGGAATGTTCCACAGTGTGACATTAAACAGCTATAAAACAGTGGTTTTATAGCTCAAAAAAACCTAGAAAAAAAAGACATTCTGACTGTGAGACAAGCATTTGCGAGAAAAGTTGCACAATACAGCTTTAAAGAATTGGCCTAAAGTTTACGTTCGCTAGTAACTGTACATTTACATATTGGCAGGTATTTATATGTCTTCTTGAGAACGTAACTAGGTGAAAAGTTCATTCTTACATTCAGGGTTCTTAAAGAGATAAAGGATTCTGTAACCCACTCACCGACATTTGTTTTGTCGGCTAGCTAATTCGCTAATTAAATGATCAGACTGTTGATCCCATCTGGCATTTTGGGCACGGCACCGTTCTAATCTACCTGGCTAATCTGCTATCAGTAAACACACATTGACATTTAGCCAACCGAAAATCTCACCGCAGAACTACAATCCCAGTGCTATCTCGTGGGCGTATCCATTCGCCAGCGAGGATCTTCAACTTGTTCTTCTTCCCCCGGGACCAGTATTGAGCGACGGAAATTACGGCAATCCACCATGATGACAATGAAGAGACGGAGAAGGTGGCCAGGTTGGGTGCTTTTTAAGGACATAATGGAATCGGCCAATGAGAAGTATCAATTGCGAACACGGCGGTTACGGAGACCGGAGAGCGACCCAATCACCGCACGCCTGATGTGTCTGTTCCAGCGTAATTGCACTAGTTTCTCTTGGACGCCGTTCGGTGACGTTAGAACACGGCTAAAGTGATTACAGTTTGGGTTGAAGAGTTTAAAGGTGCAAAAAAAGGGTAAAACCTTCAAATCTTTTGTTCTCTTAAAAGGCCTGTACGTGATTTTTTGCTACACTTTCTGCAAAATGTGTCTTACCCCAGTACAGATCAGTTAGTGAATCAATTAATCATTGCATTTCTATAGTGTAGGCGTCTCCAACCTTTTCCCTCCCGTGAGTTACCTTTACAAAATGAAAATGCCCGAAAGCTGCTCATTTTAGTTTCAGTTGCAAGAAATGGAGTAAACATAAGAGCCTTAGATGGGAAAGTACCGGTAACTCTCCATCCCTTCCAAGTAGCTCGCCAAGGGATTTCTGAATTACACGTACTGTGCTGAATAAGTAAAATTTGATGAATTAAATGCCTGTTTTGATGCCTAACTTTGTGCACAAATACCTGGATAATGATTTATGGTTTATAGGTATCTAACTGTACTTCATCCAAGTCTCGCCATGAGTTTTATCTATACACAGCAAAGAGTGGAGTGTTAAAAATTACTCTCACAAAAGCGATTTAAACATTTTCTCAGGGTTTATATGAGTTTGATCTGTTCTAGAGTTAATTTAACATATTTGGAAATGTTCATTAAGTAAAACTGGACCAAAGTTCCTGTTTAACCCCGAAATCAAGAGTTATATTAACGTTTTGAGGGTAAACAGATAACACTTTGTAGGATTATCCTGATTTAGCTAAACAACACACAGAAGTGTTTTATTTTTTCCCTTTATTTTAGATAATTTTAAATGAAATTATGCATAAAACTGGTTCAAACTGTTCTTTTCTCATGGGAGTTTGAAGTGGTGGGTGGGAGGTGCCAAATTAACACTAAGGGAAGTTGAATTAACATTAGGGGCAGTTGAATTAACACTAGTGGTAGTTGAATTAACATTAGTGGAAACTGAATTAACACTAGTGAAAGTTGAATGAACATTAGTGGAAGTTGAATTAACACCAGTGGAAGTTGAAAGAACATTAGTGGAAGTTGAATTAACACTAGTGAAAGTTGAATTAACACCAGTGGAAGTTGAATTAACATTAGTGGAAGTTGAATAACTCCAGCCATATCAACTCTGGCAAATAACCCTAACTCGAACCCTCATTTAACTTCCAAATAGTTAAAATAGCACTTTTTGAGTTAAAAACAACTCTGAAATATTTTACCCTCCAGTTTTTGCTGCGTATATACTCAGTTTCTTGTGATAAAATTTGTAGGTCATTTTTGTTTTGTAAAGGAGGCTCAGTGAAAGAAAAAGGTTGGAGACGTCTTCTGTTAAACATTTGCACGATTATTATCCATTTATTAGAGCACCAAGATATCAAAAGGCATCAAAATTATCCATTTACAGTCATGACAGGCGTTTAATTCAATCAAATTTGAGTTATTTCAGTTGTTCACTTTACATTTGGAGGTGGTAAGATACAATTATAGTCACACCTGAAAACAGTGTTAAAAAGTGCAAATACCTGTATTTTTCTCAAATATCCATTATATCTGACATTGTAGTTAAACATTTAGATAATTATGCCTTATGTGACACCAGGCTCTACTTATTTTGAATTGTGCATTGTGTAACTTTTCTGGTGGAAGGTCTCTTAAACACTTTTAACTATGGAGACGGTACTGCTTTGTATGGAATGTTCCACAGTATGGCATTAAATCTTTCTATCATCATGGAGACCAAACCAGACCAAGTTACAGGTCAGATCTGTTCCTGTTTTAGCTTTAAAGTCAGCTGTAATTGAATAAATCTGAGGTAGAGCTGTATAAAGTCATACTGTGGAACATTCCAAGCAGAGCAATGACATCTCCATAGAAACAAAGTTACACAGGCACTTTTTGAGTTAAAAACAACTCTGAAATATTTTACCCTCCAGTTTTTGCTGCGTATATACTCAGTTTCTTGTGATAAAATTTGTAGGTCATTTTTGTTTTGTAAAGGAGGCTCAGTGAAAGAAAAAGGTTGGAGACGTCTTCTGTTAAACATTTGCACGATTATTATCCATTTATTAGAGCACCAAGATATCAAAAGGCATCAAAATTATCCATTTACAGTCATGACAGGCGTTTAATTCAATCAAATTTGAGTTATTTGAGTTATTCACTTTACACTTGGAGGTGGTAAGATGATTATAATTATTGGACAGACTGATGGAAGCGACGCTGTCAATCTCCTGATCATTCACACTAACGCACACAACTTTGATACTAGAAAATATTGCTTCTCAAATATCCATTATATCTGACATTGTAGTTAAACATTTAGATAATTATGCCTTATGTGACACCAGGCTCTACTTATTTTGAATTGTGCATTGTGTAACTTTTCTGGTGGAAGGTCTCTTAAACACTTTTAACTATGGAGACGGTACTGCTTTGTCTGGAATGTTCCACAGTATGACATTAAACCTTTCTATCATCATGGAGACCAAACCAGACCAAGTTACAGTTCAGATCTGTTCCTGTTTTAGCTTTAAAGTCAGCTGTAATTGAATAAATCTAAGGTAGAGCTGTATAAAGTCATACTGTGGAACACATTCCAAGGAGCAATGACATCTCCATAGAAACAAAGTTACACACTCTGCCATTTTTGTTTTGTAAAGGAGGCTCAATGGAAGAAAAAGGTTGGAGACGTCTGCAATAAAACATTTGCACGATTATTATCCATTTATTAGAGCACCAAGATATCAAAAGGCATCAAAATTATCCATTTACAGTCATGACAGGCGTTTAATTCAATCAAATTTGAGTTATTTGAGTTATTCACTTTACACTTGGAGGTGGTAAGATGATTATAATTATTGGACAGACTGATGGAAGCGATGCTGTCAATCTCCTGATCATTCACACTAACGCACACAACTTTGATACAAGAAAATGTGGCTGAAGTGTGTTGCCTAAGGACACAACAACATTTTTTTGCCACTCCAACTCCACCCATCCAATACAAGATCAGGCTTTGACCAGATATTGCATAAGCAGCTCTTGATGTCTAATAAATCCGCTGCTGTGTACTGCCTGCATCCAAGTATAATACATCGCCTTACCGTCCGAAAATCAGGAAGTGCATTGTTAACATGCTAGCTGCTTGTTTGCATTACCGCGACTCTACTCAGAAAGTCGCGAAAAAGCATTTAAAACCTCGTCAACGTGAGTAAGTAATGAAGAAAATAAGTGAGGAACAACTTTGAACTGCAAACGTTTTATTAGAACAGTAAAAACCCTGTACAGCAGCCACTTAAAATAAAACGTTGACCTTAAAGAGATGAATAATTAAAGGCAACAGCTAAAACTCGTCACTTTTTTTTTCTTTGCATTTTTTTAATCTTTTAAAGTTTACAAAATTCTGAAATATTGACCAAGTTCATGACAAAACTGAACTTTAAATAAATAAAATACGCAGCTTGCATCTTGAACCGATATCATTAGTTTTACAGTCGTCACATGGCTACGCACTTAGCCCGGTCTCTTTTGCAGAGTCGAGCAGGTGCAGCCACGTTCGAAATCAAAAACACTTCCAGACAAGTTTATACGCGAGCTATATTGATTTATGGGCCCAGGTTTGAAAAGGAAAAAGGAAAAGTCAACTGGAGGCTGCTTATAACCTCGCGTAATGTATGGACTGCCTGCTGATATGGAAACATGTGTAAGCCGGTATCGAGAGCTTTTCAAAGTCTGATTTTCTTGCTGATGTTACTGCTTGGCTTTAAATGCTCCCTAATATGGCATTAAACATATATCTACACAGCAAAAAGTGTTAAAATTGACTCTCACAGAAACATTTTTACATTTTCTTAAGCATTTTTATATGAGTCCAATCTGTTCTAGAGTTAATTTAACACGTTAATTAAGTAAAACTGGGCCAAAGTTCCTGTTTAACCAAGAGTTATATTAACATTTTGAGAGTAAATGGATAACACTTTGTAGGATTATCCTGGGTTATAATGATTTAGCTAAGCAACACACAGATATGTTTTATTTTTACAGTATTTTTTAGTTAATTTAAGATGAAATTGTGATTCAAATTGGTCTTCTGTCTCTATGGTTTTGAAGTGGTGGGTGGGACGTGACAAATTAACACTAAGGGAAGTTGAATGGACACTAGGGGAAGTTTTATTAACCTCAACCAGATCTACTAAATAAACCCAACTTTTAACTTTCAAATAGTAAAAATAAAACAACAGAAATATTTTATCCTGAAATGTTAACCCTCCAGTTTTTGCTATAGCTAAAAGTTTCATAATTACTGGTGATTTTATTGTTTTATGTTCTAAACTTCTTTCCTTATCACAGACAGACCTGGAGTTGTGTTGGATAGCCCTGGCACATGATGACATCACAAGGTGGAACAGAGCATTTTGAGCTTTGGAGATGTAGACAGATTAATAATAAAGAATTACTCAAACAAAAATGAAACAAAACACAATTCCAGCTCTGTTTTCAAGGAGGTAATAACATTATAACGTGGCTTAAAGCTCACAACAGTCCATTTTTTTGTAAGATAGGAAGTTTAAATGTTCCACAGTATAGCATTAGACATGTTTATGTAGCATTTACGTAATTACCAGTGATTTTATTGTTCAAAAATGCCTTAAAAACATGCATTCTTACATTGAATATACACAGATATGACTCCGTGGATAGAAGCATGCCTGAAAACGTACACATTGCAGCTTTAGATCGTAGATGATATAAATTCTCACTGTTACTGGACTGACATGTGACAGCAGTATTATTCGAGCACTTATAGGTTCATAGACGAGCTAAAGCCAGATGGTGAGAGCGGAGCTAAAGAGGTTCAAAAAAAGGTTCAAGTGCTGATTGGATGAAAATGACCGGTCAAAATGAAGGTCTTCAACACAGCGGAGGAGTCACATGGTCTGAACAGTGCATTTCAGACACTATATTCACTTCTATATATTTCTATGAATACAAAAATAAAGTATAAACATTGTAGCGTAGTGTAATCTTTACTTCTGTAGTAATTGGTTTATTACGGATAAGAGATTGACCAATATTGTTTCTTTCATGGCCGATACAGAATCCAGAAACTGATGGCCAATAAGCTCTGGCGATATTTTTAAATGGCTGGATTTTGGTCATTTCTTAAAAATGATCAAATGAAATCGAATTTAGTACAAACTGATCCACATCGAAATATAGAAATAGAACTTTAACTGTATGTGTGTTCATTTGGAGGCAGCTCGTTGGCTGTTGGGGTTTAAAACCGAAAACAGATGTTAAAAAGTGCAAATACCTGTGTTTTTCTCAAATATTCATTATATCTGACATTGTACTTAAAAATTTATATGATTATACCTTATTTGACACCGGTCTCTACTTATTTTGAATTGTGCATTGTGTAACTTTTCTGGTGGAAGGTCTCTTAAACACTTTTAACTATGGAGACGGTACTGCTTTGTATGGAATGTTCCACAGTATGGCATTAAATCTTTCTATCATCATGGAGACCAAACCAGACCAAGTTACAGGTCAGATCTGTTCCTGTTTTAGCTTTAAAGTCAGCTGTAATTGAATAAATCTGAGGTAGAGCTGTATAAAGTCATACTGTGGAACATTCCAAGCAGAGCAATGACATCTCCATAGAAACAAAGTTACACAGGGCACCCAAAGTCTCAGTCCAGGTGATATATTCCACTATATTATAATCATTTTACCAATTTTCAAAAACTTATTACGCATTATCTCTCATTCAGTGTCATTAAGAACATAGTACAAAATTCACAATGTAAAATTAAAAAGGCCTTGTGGTATAAATTCATGTACGGTATAAATTTCTAATGAAAAGGACCACTTAGAATACAGCATTAATAAGAGCATAAGAGCTGAAAGTGGTCCAATATTTATCTCTCACAGTGAAGCAGCCATAGAAGCAGAGTCAGCCTTCACCGGGGCACAGCAGCAGAGTTGGAGGGGAGAATAACGAGGCGGCTCTTCCTTCAAACACAAAGGTCACTATTTTATGTTTGGAGAGCTCGCTGAATACGCCGTAAACACAGTCCGCCGGAGAGCGTGGAGATGGTTAGTGAATGGGCTGGTGTCATACCATCATGTTTTGAAATTCCCTTTGCGGTGAGGAATTCATTGCCGATGGATTCCATTAAATGTTTCCTCAAAATGTCTTCAAAGTTGAAAAAGTATGAAAGTATGTTTAAGTTTGTGGCGTACCCCAGGGTTCAATATTTGGCCCATTGACTTTTTAATTTTATTTAGATTAACCTATATCTGTACACAATTATTTCAATGTATTTCAAGCTAAATTTGGCTCCAGTACAGATATTGCGTTTTATTTTCATGGAATCAGGAAGTGCACGGTTAGCATGCTAGTGTTTATAAGTATTACCGTGACAGCAAAACTCCATTCTGGACTCCGAAAGTTATAGTGAATCAATAGGATGCTATGAATGCGTAAAATAAGTGAGGTAGTTGTAGGAAGCCTCAGCCTCTCTCAAGCGTAGCGCCATCTGGTGGTTTAAAAATGAATTGCTCGTTTGTGAAAAATGTGATCTAATATCCAAAAAAAGAAAGAACTAACCAAGTTTGAATTGCTGTGTTGAAATGGCACAGGGCTCATTCATTCATAGGCACTCGTTTGTGAAAAATGTGGTCTGATATCCAAAAAAAGAAAGAACTAACCAAGAAGGTGATGCAATCTTCGAAAGAAAATCACAAAATTACAGCCGATGTGTTTCTGTGGCGATGAACAGAGACACAGCGACACACTTGAGGGTTTTTGTATTTGGCCCGTTGTGTGTGTGTTATCTGAAATGTGGTATTGTCCCCTACCTGGAGAATTGCTGCTGCAGTGACACCATGTGGGCCCGTCCTTTCTCGGACTCCTCGGTCACCTCCCGCACACGTTTTTCACTTTCCAGACGCAGGCGGCGCTCTTCCTCTAGCTCGTGGATCAGCTTTTCACGCTGCAGAAACACAAAAAACAGACAGAACCATAAGAATCAAGATCAAACACTGCAAAGTTTTGATGTAAAGTCCGATACAAAAGGCGCGAGAGCCCATCATATAGCACGATAGAGTAAATATGAGCACAATAAAGACATTCAGTGCAGGGCATCAGGAGTAAAGTGCATCACAGGAACATATAGTCAGATATGTGGAGTATGTGGAGTTGCAACAAGGCAAAGTCCTATGTTATTGTATAGGAGCATATAGTTATTTTCCATTGGAGGGTCCTCTTTAAAAAAAAATAAAAAAATAGCTGAACATTTTCTATAAAATGGCCCACATTTTTAAATTCCTACCAATGCTGCACAAATAAAGCGCACGTAAAATGGAAGTTATTTTGGGAGTACCTCAAGGATCAGTTTATGGACTCATCAACTTTTCAACCTTTTTGTTCTATTGTGTTGTTTTCTACATTTTTTTTAACAAAGACGTGTGCATATTCATTCAAAAACATTGTATTGTTACTTCCATTTCTCCACCTTAATATCCATCTGTTGCATAACCCTTCAACTAATTAACATTCAAGTAATTTAAGTTTTTAAGGTTTAATTACACAGAGCTGTACTATAATGCTGTTACCTCATCAAAAACATAACTGGAGTTGCGTTGTAAGTTGTGTTTTACTTTACTCACATGTTTAAATAACCCTTTATTATTAGTATGTCTACATCTAAAATTTCAAAATGCTCTGTTCCACCTTGTGATGTCATAAAGTGGTAGTTTTCATGTCAACAAATAACATTATTGGAAATTTTAGGGCTGAAATGATCCAAATGATTCTAGTGAGTTCATATCGAGTTTATGGAGCAATTCCTGTATGACATCACAAGGTGGGACAGTGTTTTCAGTTCAAGAGAATGACCTAAGAGCCTAAATACATAAGGTTTGTGTGTCGAACATGTGCGACTGAAATAATGAACAATGAATGTTTGCGTAACGTTAGGCAGCCTGTTGATTACAAGTCCGTCGAGAGCTACAATAAAAAAGAAAAATTCCCAAAGCGACCGGTCGACTTTGAGTTCACGAGGTTAAAACAATCACCCCGGGTCAAACTCGGGGTCAAATGTCGCCTTTATAGCCCCATAGAACCCTGCAGGACACGGCCAGAAGAGCCTACTTTGACCTCTGAACCCCGAAACCAAATCCAGAAGTTAGTTTTGCCAACACGGGTCGTATTTTATTGACTAAAGCAAACACAGAGAAGGGCATGATGACATTTAAAGAACCCAGCGGAACTGCATCCCGGAGTTTGTTGTTTCTTTGATATGTTTATAATGAACGTCTTTTGCTTCTGTTGCTATGACACAAAAGTTCACGGTAAATGTCGTTGCCAAGGCTGGTCCGCACCTTGGTCTTATCTTTTTTCATCTTGGGATGGTTGGAAGTTTGGGCCGTGACTCTTTGTACTTTAAAGTTTCTTGGCATACTTTTTAATTAGTTTTCCTTTGTATGAGCAGTTGCTGTAGTGTTTTTGTAGAACCGCAAGATGAACTTCAAACAAATCAAAATCTGAATGGACGCAACCGGCAAATCGTAATCGTAAATCGAACTTCTACATGGAGACCAAACCAGACAAAGTTACAGGTCAGATCTGTGGAGAGTCAACACCGCTCACACTTGGTTTTCTAGGTATTTTTGAGCTATAAAACCAACTCTAATTAAATAAATGTAAAATAGAGCTGTTTAATGTCACACTTTGGAACATTCCAGGCAAACCAATGACATATCCATAGAAACATAGAAAGTTACACAAAGCACCTTCTATATTTTAATCTTTTTGTCAAATCTTTAAATAGAATCTTATTATTATCATAAATCTAACCGCAAATGTTCAGTCTTAGTTTTTGTGTATAACATTTTAAATTGCATAAGGTCTTGCCCAAGCTGATCCCAGTTTTGAAAACGCAAGTAATATTTTCATTCATTATTGCAGTGTATTTTCTGCAACATATATACATTGCGGAGTTGTGATTCAAACTGAACTAAATGTAATAAAGGTCCAATATTGAGCAAAATTGACCAAATTGACAAAATTGTGAGCCTTAAGATGCATAATAATGTTGTTACTAAAAACAGTTGGAGACTGAAACAGACTGGAGTTGTGTTTTACTTCATTCACATATTTGAGTAACTTTTTATTATAATTCTGTCTACATCTTCAAAGCTCAAAACGCTCTGTTCCACCTTGTGATGTCATGAAGTGGTAGTTTTCAAGTTAACAGCTCAAGTTCAAGCTCATGTTTTTACCTTTTAGATCTTCAGAATTCTAGATCTGAAATTATCTAAATGATTCTAGTGAAGGTGCGTGGAGTTTAAAAACACAGTGGAGCACTTCCTGTATTACCACATGACATCACAAGGTGGAACGGAGTTAGAACAGAGATCAGAAAATAGCGTAATATGAACACTTTAAAGTTCTAAAAGTTTCTACAACTGCCCGTGGAATTAAACATTTCACAATTTAAAAATAAAAACGTAAAATAATAATTATTAGAAAAAAAAAAGTAGCAGATGGCGCATGGACCTCAACAGCTGGTGGAGTGAGGAGAGAAGCAGTTCAAAATAAGCTAAGTAATTGCTCTAAAACTATTTAGACACTGAAAAAAAAAAAGTTTCTCAGTTCCTTGCTTGATGTTTTTCATATATCTTTGTTCTTGTGTGCCTACTGTACACTATATCCAAATGTGGTACTTTCGTGAGGATTTTATGAGGAAAAATTGGCCAATCACAGTCAAGTTCTTTGGCATGTTGCTGCCGACACCATTTTTGCTCAAATTTCACGTATATTTTCAAGTATTTCCAGTCCTTACGAATGAAAGTTGAAGTTTTAATGTGACTTTGATAGTGTTTTGGGTAAGTATAGCGCGACAGTAGCTCAGGTGGTATAGCGTTTGTCCACTGATTCGAAGGTTGACGGTGCGATTCTAGCTCCTGCAGATGAATGCCGCAGATGAATGCTGTTGCGATGTCCTTGGGCAAGACACGTAAAGCGCTTTGAGTGCCTTGAAAGTGGAAAAGCACTATATAAAAATTGGAGCATTTACTACTAACTATTCATAATGCTGTTAGCTGTTAGCATGCTAATTAACTAAAGGAGAAAATTTCAAGTCTGGGGCGTCTAGAAAACAAAAAGAATTAAACAAAGATAAACAAATTAATATCCAATTTATTCCTGAACTCTTATTTGAATCTTATTTGCCTATTTGTAAAGTTATATTCATGATCATATACAAATTTCGCTAGTTAAATCTTTTTAAATGTGTAGAGCAGCAACTTATTTCCTCTGGTTACAAAACATATAAGAGCCACAGCCTTAGCTTGGAACAGTTCGATGCCTTAAAAAACATAAACCATGATCCGAAATGTTGAAAAATATGTAATTTAAATGCTAATTCATCAAATTTTACGTATTTATCACAATGTATATGATTCTGAAATCCTTCCCGAGCTACAGGTTGGAGAACCCTGGTGTGAAAACAGTTCTTTAATTGAAATAAGTTGAACATGTTTCGTAGATAGAACCTTGCAATGACAAATGAATGATGCTTTTTCAGAATTAGAAGATTTGATGTGCCAGAAACCACTTCCCAGAACACCCACTTTCACAAATCCTCTTTTATTACAGTACAAATGGTCAAAACTTTAAACGTAAATGTCCCAGAAGACCACAAAACGCAAAAAGAACCATCTCATTCTACATGGACAATAATGCGAGCCGAAACCTAATTAGTTTTATTACGTACTGTACTTTTCACGGCTAACTTTACTCTGAAGCATCCTCCCCGGACTCCATTCTTTCAAACTCGTCCAATATCACAGCTTCATGCCCAACCGCCCAAAAACCTCCACATTAACCTCGCCATCCTCACGAGGACCCCTCCAAAACCCTCGCTCTCATCCGGCCATTTTATCACGCTCTCCTCTGGTCCCAAAACCATTCCCATTTTCCATTCTTTATAATTGGATTCCTCCCTGTCCCACGAAGGAAAAAAAAAAAAAAAAAGATCCATACTTCTCGCTTCCAACCGCCTGCCTCTGAGCGCTTTTGAACCCAGCTCTGGCGCTCTCTCTCCTGGCATCGCTAGAGAGCCCCATCCCCCCTCCTTTTTCTCTGCAGGAAAAAAAAAAAAAGTTTGGATTTTAGCTGACGGAGCAAGAAGTGGTTCCAGTAGAGATGACAGTTTTCTGACAAACCTGCAGTTTCCAAGATTGAGAAATAAAAACCAACCATCAGGAGTAGAGAAAGTTGTCACGAATGGCTCCAGGTGTAAAAAAAAAAGTAGAAGGGGAATTGAACGCATCATAGTGTCACTGATAACTTAAGTCAAATGTTGAAAAGGTCCCCGGGCTGTTTTGTTTGTCGGTTTTTAATGTTTGTTGTGACAAAAGTTGATACGGGAACAAGATCATTCGTTTCTTTTTTCGTTTTTTGGTTTTTTCAATAACTTCGGAAGTCCTTGGTGAAGATTCTCAATGTTCAAAAACATCTCACATCGTTTTGAAGATTAATTTTGAAGATTAATTACTTAAAGACGACTTTTAAACGGGCAATAACAAACGGTACAATTTCCTGATTCCAAATATCGCATAATGAGATGGACGTAAATATCCTTAAGTCCTTGGGCGAGCGATGTCCTTTGGCAAGACACTTCGCCCATCTTGATTACACCAGACTGTTGTTAAAACTGTATTATGTTGTTTTTTTTACTTGACAATAAATAAATCTAATCTCAAGTTGCGTTAAGTTCTAGAAAGTAGTGACTAGACATTGTGTTACGTTTTGTTACCTCGAATCTTTTGGTTTTATCTCCATTTTTACAAATCATTATGAAATTTTGACTTTTATTTTCACTATACAGTATATACACCTGCACATTACATAATCAGACCAACATCTATTCGCCAAAAATAACATATTAACATGACATAAGTTTCGAAGACTCAACTGCTAATGAAACTACAGCACATCACACCGGGTTTGTGAAGTTGTAGTGGACAGTTTTTATATATTTATGGAGAATTGTCGTGCGGGAGCGTCAGAATCTCACAGCTAACAGGGCGGAGGGTTTGAATAGGCCCCGGGAGAGATCGCTAAATTACTGAGACATGCATAGATGACATTTAAAACCTATTAAAAACATTCAAAAATTCATTGTCCGGAATAATATAACATAAAAATAACAAAACATGTGACGTCTTAAGTGACCGACACCATATATAGTCCATGTTTCATCTCATTTTACTAACTTTTCCAGGTTCCAGGTTTGATTCCCGGATTGTGCACTGTCCCTGTCACATAAATCAAATAAAAAACAAAATAAATAAATGATTAGCTAATAAATTTCAATTGCTATTTAAGTGACTACTAATGATTTATATTTCAGACATGTATTAAGAATGTTGGTACATGGTAGAAAGATCCAAAAAGTACATTTTGTCTTACATACATATATTTCAAACAACATAGACTTTTTGATGTTATGTTTTATTTTATTTTATTTTTGTTGAGATAATCTAAAAATAATCAGGTCATGAAAACAAAGTAAGTTTTTTCCTCTCTGGTAAGTTTTTTCCTCTTTCTTTTTCTTTTTTGTGTAACTTTTTTGGTGGAAAATCTGTCCAGTGCTTTTCTTTGGAATATTTCTAATATTATAACGTCATGGAGACCAAACCAAGACCATGTTACAGGTCAGATCTGTGGAGAAGGTGTTTTGGAATGTAAAATAGAGCTGTTTAATGTCACACCGTGGAACATCGTAATCAGAGCAAATGCGTTTTAATAATGTCACTTTTTTCGAGTGGCCATGTGAGTTCGAACATACATTTAAAGTCTTATTGTTTCGTGTTTGAAAGCTTCTCCCACACCCTCCTCTCTCCATCACCATAACGTCACCACTTTGCACGGGGCTCTCTCCACCGTGCAACAAAAGCCTTATGGGGCCCCCTGGTGGACGGACGCCGCACCAACGCCCTCCTCCACATCCACTATAACCATAAATACCCCTCTTCCTTTGTGCACCGTGCCAAAACCTTCACAAAGCCCGTCTTCAAACGGATGGATTTACGGAGGCGCTGTAAACCAAAAGCAAAGAAAACACCAGTAAAAACGTCAAAACAAGTCTGAGGAACGCTTGTGAATTGTGGAAATTACCAACTTTTTTTTTTACTGTCCCTCGAACGCAACACATAAACATGCATATTTCACTCGCAGGGTTGCTACTTGGCTGGAGTTTCGGACACAAAAGCGGGTCGTAACTAGAGTATTATTTTGAATGTAAAGTAGAGCTGTTTAATGTCACACCGTGGAACATCGTAATCAGAGCAAATGCGTTTTAATAATGTCACTTTTTTCGAGTGGCCATGTGAGTTCGAACATACATTTAAAGTCTTATTGTTTCGTGTTTGAAAGCTTCTCCCACACCCTCCTCTCTCCATCACCATAACGTCACCACTTTGCACGGGGCTCTCTCCACCGTGCAACAAAAGCCTTATGGGGCCCCCTGGTGGACGGACGCCGCACCAACGCCCTCCTCCACATCCACTATGACCATAAATACCCCTCTTCCTTTGTGCACCGTGCCAAAACCTTCACAAAGCCCGTCTTCAAACGGATGGATTTACGGAGGCGCTGTAAACCAAAAGCAAAGAAAACACCAGTAAAAACGTCAAAACAAGTCTGAGGAACGCTTGTGAATTGTGGAAATTACCAACTTTTTTTTTTACTGTCCCTCGAACGCAACACATAAACATGCATATTTCACTCGCAGGGTTGCTACTTGGCTGGAGTTTCGGACACAAAAGCGGGTCGTAACTAGAGTATTATAGGTGCACCGTGGAACTTTTTGGTTAGAGATCCATCATTATCCATGCTTGTTTCTACGGATACATCATTGTTCTGACTGGAATGTTCCACAGTGTGATATTAAACAGCTCTACTTTACATTTGTTCAGTTTTATAGCTCAAAAATACCTAGAAAAACCTGTATTAAGACTGTGATGATAGATAGGTTTAATGCCGCACTGCGAAACATTCCACACAGAGCAGTAACATCTCCGCAGAGAAAATAATTTGAAGAAAGTTCCAGCAGTTGCACAATGCTGCCATTAAAATCTATTTGGGACGCAGCTACAGTTGTAATTTTTTTCTCTGTTTTTATGACGACCGTAAATCTGCGCCAGAACCTATATTTTCTGCATTTTTTTGGCTTTGAAAAGTAAAAAATAGGTCATAGAAATCAGTTAAACATTCTTGGAATTTGACGACTGCATGCTTCTTAACTGTATTTACTTTTACATGGATTACGGTAATCACTGATAGGGGGCGCTAAAGGGCACATGGGCACAAAGTCCTGACTCAGAGGTTAGTTCAAGGGCCCACTATTTTCTAATGTTCAAATGTAGTTTCCTCATCGCAAACAGACCTGGGATTTTTTTATGTTTAATTTCATTCACACATTTTAAATTAACACACAAACCCGCACTGTTCCACCTTGTGATGTCACTTTTATGTTTAATTTCATTCACACATTTTAAATTAACACACAAACCCGCACTGTTCCACCTTGTGATGTCATG
>JACN01111548.1:0-11467 GCA_000787155.1 Scartelaos histophorus
CACATTTTTTACAGTAAAAATCAGGTAAAGCGTCTTTTAATAAACTGTAAATGCACTCTCTTGGCCTGTATTTGTTATTTCTTTGTCTGGAATGTTTCACTGTATGGTATTTAACATTTCTAGACCAGACCAGACCACGTTACAGGTCAAATTTGTGGAGAAACAAATCTTTCATGGTCATAATTCCAGTTTTTCTAGGTATTTTTGAGCTGTAAAACCGCTTGTAATCTAATAAACGTAAGGTAGAGCTGTTTAATGTCACACTGTGGAACATTTAAGGCAAGGACAAAAGCCTTTGACGGACCCTCCACCAGAAACGTTACACAGCGCGGCTTTATAAAGCCCATTAAAACTCCATGTATAACTGCACTGCATGAGAGAAAATGCAGCAGTTCCTTTATTTTCCCTTCAGAGAATAAGTTGAATCGTTTTCAAATTCTCCATGTGTGACTGTGAGAGAGCGGCGCAGAAAAGCCCGAGACTAAATAAAGCCAACGAGGGAGCGCTGACAGTTTGCGACGCTGCGAAGACAAAAAACATGTTCGTATTTGAGCTCCGCCGATGGCTTTTATCAGCTGTTAGCGCAGATTTGGGAGCTCTGGAAATAGACGAGTTCACTTGGGTTCAAATTCTGCATCGGTACGTTTTTTTTTCTAACATACGAGTCATGAATATTAGGGAAAGTGAAAGTAAAAAGCACCGCAAGTCCAACTATTAGTAGATTTTGGTGAAAAAATACTATTCACGCATGTACAGATGTTTAATTTAGGCTTTAGTGTACATTTAAAAGTACTGTTTTATACAAATTTGACTCGTGTTAGCTTTAAGTCAGTAAAGGCTGAACTTTTTTCATGTATTTGAGCAAGTACAGATATATTGGAACAGATCTACTACCATTTGTCCTCCTGACGTAAACCTCACTGGTTATTATTAATCTTTAAACACATTCATCTGAGTTTTCCTGAATATCTCAAGCAGTATTTAAGTCCTCTTACAGTTTAAGCCAAGCAGATCAGATATTTTTTGGTTTCCCTGAGAGCCAAAAAACTAATTGAAAACACTCATTTAAATGTACAGCTCCTCATCGATTCGCGCATTAACTTCTGTTGTCTATCTATTTTGTATTGTGCGACTAAATTTAAACTCTGTCTTAGTTATTGTTCAAATTGGATTTATTCAGTGTCTAAAGGTTAAACGTGCGACAAAAAGTGCACACCACAGACACGAGGAGGATGTTGTGAGACTTTAAATCTTGGATCTCACTGCAGCAGGATATGTTTGTGAACCACGGGTTATAAAACAGTGAGCGCGATCGCATTTCCTGTCTGCAGTAAAACCACTCGCTCTGAGACTCTCAAGTGTTCACAGATCAGAGCTCTGCACTTCCAGTTTAGAGACAAGTCAAAACTGTGTTATCATTATTTGTGAAATGTGCTGCAATACTTCAGATACAGGACTTTTAAAGTGTAAAAGATTGGAGATAAAGTTCACTAGAGTCACTATTGCTAAAGGCCCTGTTACACCTTGACGATTTAGCCTGTGTACCAGAATTTCCCTAAAACGCTGGCAAACGCTGAACTATCAATGTTTTTTTTTTTTTCAGTTTTGGGCATATACATTGCTTACGCGAGTTAGGCTTAAACATACCTTATTAGTAATTTACACAGAACGTTTGATAACTTATATACAATTTATACCAACTTATGCTTAGTGTGTTGCCAGAGTCCACAACTTATGCACAGCAACAGTTTAACTTACGCCCAGCGACAGTTTAACTTATGTCCACCAGTAAAAAGGCGCCGCTTGATGATTCGTAACTGCACTTGACTTCGCAGTAGCCAATCCTCCATTATACAGTAACTCAAAGTTAGAAACACGTTCAGTAAGTTCTGTGGTCGTGGGAACTATAAACGTCAATATGTGTTGGAGGTAAGTTTGATAGAAGTTACACAGGTTCAAATCGAGTTCTTCATAAGTTCTTGGTGCTGGACATTATATCAACGTATTTGGACTTATGAGGAACTTACAATTAAGGTGTGTGAACGTGTATCAACGATCGCAGAACTTATGACCCACGTGTGCAGGATGTAGCGCGCTTCGGCTCAGAACAAAACTTACCTAGAACTTATCTGACGTATACCAGCGTACTTACCAAAGTTTTCATACGTTGGGGAAACGCTGGATAAATCGTCAAGTGTGACACCGCCTTCATCTGCAGCTTCACCTCAATCCGTGCACTTTCGCCTTTTTACTTTTAAAGAATACCACAAACTGGATTAATAGCGCGATTTTTTGGACTGGACATCATTATTTTCGGAGGACAATTTCTATGGAGAATCTGGATGAGACGCTGCACTTCAAATCTCCCACTTTACACGAGGTGAGCAATAAAGTCTTTAGTTCCGCTATTTCTCTAGTTTGTACGTCACGTCTCTGAGTCCGTCACTCTCTGCCCCTGATTCTCTGTTTTATCGTTTGTTATCGTAGCGTCGCTGATGTTTGGTGGTTACGATCTGACCTGAGGAGTTTCAAAATCGCACACAAAGACAAAAAGTCTGGTACAAAATCGCAGCCAAAATCGGGCAAATTCTGCTGTGGTGTGCGGCGGCCTTTAGAGGCAAGTCATCTCAAAGGGTAGCCAGGCTGGCGCCACCTAGCGCCTCCGCTCAATTTCATTTTACTCCAGCTACTAGGTCAGGGAACGACTAAACAGGGACGGTCCGCTTGCGAACGAAAAACATCCGCCCAATCAGCGAACAGAGACGAGGCCGTGACGTCTAACGTAAGCGTCCATCCGGGTCTGTTTGTAGTTTTGTAGCCAAGCTAAACATGGAGGTTCATCAAGCTGTACAGTCTGTGTTAGCGACAATTCCCGAAACTACATTCCCGGACTACACTGACTGTTTGGGCGCATTACACACGTCACGTCCGGTTACGAGCAGAAAGCAGCGATTGGTTAAAGCAAAAAAGAACCCACCCACTGTGGAGCGAACGAATCCCAATGGTGCGAGGTCAGACGGTTTCCACGGAGTGAAAGAAACACGGAGTGAAACCGTCTGATGCATCAGGCTACTCAAGGGGCTTATCCTAGAGACAAATAAATTCAATTCAAATATCCAGATCAAATAAGCCTGCTCCGTATTGTCTGCATCGAATTATAAGAGCCAGGATGTGCGCGTTAGCATGCTAGTTGTTGTTAGCTTTACTGTTGCGGCAAAACTTCGCTCTGAAGTTGCAAAAAGCTCGAAAAATTTGCCATAATTAAGATGCATAAAGTACGTGAGGAAAACCTTAAGTGAACCAGTTCTGTTTTTCACATTTTTAAGACCTAAAGGGTGACCTAAAAATAATAATAATAATAAATTTTACATGCGCAATTAAATCAAAATAGGAGAAAATAAAAGTAGCCCGTCTGAAGTTTTGTGGTTGAGTTTTCCACAGTTTTACCTGGCACGTGATGTACTGCAGAAATACTGAAGTACTACACTGCCCTGGCTCTGAGAGTATTTCACACTTCTCACTTCTCCTTCTCCTTCCATCATTCTTCTCCTTCTCCCTCCTTCCCTCACTCCTCCTTCTCCTTCCATTTCTCTCCACTCCTCCTCCCTCCATCTCTCACTCCTATTTCTCCATCCATTTCTCTCCACTCCTCCATTTTTCTCTCTCCTCCTCCTCCCTCCATCTCTCATTCCTCCTTCTCCTCCTCCATTTCTCACTCCTCCCATCTCGCCTCCTCCCTCCATCTCTCACTCCTTCTCTTCCCTCCATCACTCTTCTTCTCCCTCCTTTTCTCACTCCTCCTCATCCATCTCTCATTTCTCCTCCTCCCTCCATCACTCTTCTCCTTCTCCCTCCATCTCTCATTCCTCCTTCTCCTTCCATTTCTCATTCCTTCTCCTCCACAATGCTCCACCTCTAACTTCTCCTCCCTCCATTTCTCTCTCCTCCCATCTCGCCTCCTCCCTCCCTCCTTCCATCTCTCACTCCTCCTCCTCCCTCCATCACTCTTCTCCCTCCATCTCTCACTCCTCCTCCTCCCTCCATTTCCCTCTCCCCCTCCTTCACATAGCTTCATCTCTCACTCTTCCTCTGCATCCTTGCATTTCTCACTCCTCATCCCTCCATTTTTCCCTCACTCCTCCTTCTCCTTCCTTTTCTCTCTCCTCCTCCACATTGCTCCTTCTCTCACTCCTCCTCCCTCCATCTCTCACTCCTATTTCTCCATCCATCTCTCCAGTCCTCCATTTTTCTCTCTCCTCCCTCCATCTCTCGTTCCTCCTTCTCCTCCTCCATTTCTCACTCCTCCCATCTCGCCTCCTCCCTCCCTCTCTCACTCCTGTTTCTCCATCCATCTCTCCAGTCCTCCATTTTTCTCTCTCCTCCCTCCATCTCTCGTTCTTTCTCCCTCCATCTCCCACTCCTCCCCCCTCACTCCCTCTTCTCCCTCCATCTCTCACTCCTCCCTCTCCTTCCATTTCCCTCTCCTTCTCCTCCTTCACATAGCTTCATCTCTCACTCTTCCTCTGCATCCCTGCATTTCTCACTCCTCTTTCTCCTCACATTTCTCTCTCCTCATCCCTCCATTTTTCCCTCACTCCTCCTTCTCCTTCCTTCTCTCACTCCTCCTCCCTCCATCTCTCACTCCTATTTCTCCATCCATTTCTCTCCACTCCTCCATTTTTCTCTCTCCTCCTCCTCCCTCCATCTCTCATTCCTCCTTCTCCTCCTCCATTTCTCACTCCTCCCATCTCGCCTCCTCCCTCCATTTCTCTCACTCCTCCTCCCTCCATGTTTCTCTCCCTCCTCCCTCCATCTCTCGTTCTTTCTCCCTCCATCTCCCACTCCTCCTTCTCCTTCCATTTCTCTCTTCCTCCACATTTCTCCATCTCTCACTCCTCCTTTAGCCTCTATCTCCCTCTCCTCCTTCCCACCACTCATCCAGATCACTCTCTCTCTCTCTCTTCTTCCTCCTTTGCATCCCTTCATCTCTAACTCCTCCTCCCTCCAACTCTCCTCCTCCACATAGCTCCATTTCTCTTTCTTCCTCCTCCCTCCATTTCTCTTTCTTCCTCCTTCCTCCATTTCTCTTCCCTCTTCCTCCCTCCATCCCTCACTCCTCCACCTCTCCTCCCTCCTCCCTCCTCCTCCTCCTCCTCCTCCTCCTCTCTCTCTGGGAGCAGGTTTCCGTTGCTCTGTTCCCGGGAGCTCAGATGATGTCACAACTTTCCTTCCTCCACATTTCTCCATCTCTCACTCCTCCTTTAGCCTCTATCTCCCTCTCCTCCTTCCCACCACTCATCCAGATCACTCTCTCTCTCTCTCTTCTTCCTCCTTTGCATCCCTTCATCTCTAACTCCTCCTCCCTCCAACTCTCCTCCTCCACATAGCTCCATTTCTCTTTCTTCCTCCTCCCTCCATTTCTCTTTCTTCCTCCTTCATCCATTTCTCTTCCCTCTTCCTCCCTCCATCCCTCACTCCTCCACCTCTCCTCCCTCCTCCCTCCTCCTCCTCCTCCTCCTCCTCCTCTCTCTCTGGGAGCAGGTTTCCGTTGCTCTGTTCCCGGGAGCTCAGATGATGTCACAACTTTCCATAATTCTGTCCTCAGGAATTCTTAAGTGAGGATAGGCTTTCAGGATCTTTCCAAGACATTAGCATAGAGAGCTACCTGCCAAAAAGTCAGTCCAGAAACACAAATTAAAAAAGCATTTTTAACTTGACAGCAATTTAGCAGCAGGCTACATTACAATTTAATCATTATACTTTTTCTTGTAACTCTCTTTTACAACGCTTTTGCAAAAAACAGACGCATGAGGCTAATATTAAAGGATTCATATTGTGCTTTTCTCAAACTGAAAACACTGTTACACCTTGTGATGTGATGTGGTCATGCAGGAAGTGCTCCGCTGTGTTTTTAAACTCCATACATCCACTGCGATCATTCCAGCGTGATGTGATGTGGCCATGCAGGAAGTGCTCCGCTGTGTTTTTAAACTCCATACATCCACTGCGATCATTCCAGCTCTGGATTTGAAATGTAAAAAGTAGCGGTTAGCTTGAAAACTCCAGCTTCATGACATCACAAGGTGGAACAGAGCATTCTGAGCTTTGGAGATGTAAAGACGAATAATAAAATGTTACAGAGACATGTGAATGAAAGAAAACATAACTCCAGGTTTGATTTGAGGAGGTAAAAACATTCTAACATGGCTTGACACTCACAAAAGTCAATTTTGCCTAATCTTTATTTGGTTGATTAGTTCAGGTGCCTATTTCAGATTTTTATCAGTTCTTCCAGACGAGCTTCAAACGTGAACTCTTAAAAGAATTGTATTATTAAACCATAAAATTCCACTTGAATCACAATGCTCCCCAATGCCCTTGTATAACAGTACAATGGAAAAAAACAATATCTAGGTAAGTTAAAATTACTTGATTTACGAAGATTTAGTAAGTAAAATGATCCACCAGTGGAACAAGTGTGATTTTCTTCCAGCAACATTTGATTTTTTTTATTTTAAGTGCAAAAAGTTGTTATTTTTCTTATTTTAAGTGTTGCATTATGTATTTTCATATTTTAAGAACAAAAAGTTCTTCCACCAGCAGAATATTTTACTTGTCAACTGAAATTCAGGACATTTTAACTTGGATAGATTTAGTTTTTTGCTGTGTAGATCCATTATTTTTATTTTGCACTGCACTGCTAAAAGCTTAAGATATAAACCCTTAAATGTATCAGAAAATGATTTAAAAGTAGTGAAATGATCTGTCCATGCAGCAAGATCATGTTACTTGACAAGTTCTCTTAAAATAAACGACCTCTAGACGTTTCAGAACTAGTGAGTAGAGAATAAACCTGAAAACAAGATGAATAACCTGATATAAGTTTGAAAATCTTGGCCAGATCAGAGACATTTGCAGTGTCGTATTTTGTGCCATAGCATGAGTCCACAGGAGGAAGCTGCAGGTGCATTTTTATGAGCTCTGGTTTAACAGCGCAGTGCGACCTGAACAGCTGTAAGGTCTGTGCTGGAGAAACAGTCTAATTACTGTGAGCGCCTGTAGGCAAACAGGGCCACACACACACACGCACACACACACACACACACACACACACACACGCACACACACACACACACACAGACACACATCTACACACTGCACAGGTCGTTACTGTTGCATATTATGAAATCCTACACTGCAGATTTTACAGCTTATATCAGATCATTCGTCTTATTTTCTGATTTATTATCAATTTACTAGTTCTGAGGCTGCTTCATTCGCGTCTAGAGGGAGTTTATTTTAACATATCTTGTCAGGTAAAATGATCTGTCCATGCGGCGAGATCATTTCACTACTTTCAAGTCATTTTCTGATAGATTTAAGTGCTTATATCTTAAGCTTTTTGAAGTGTACAGGTCAAATCTATGGAGAGGCAATCCTATTCAAAGAGAATTATTGTATTTGCTAGATACAGTAGATGTGTTTAATGTCACACCATGGAACATTCCAGGCAAAATGATCAAATCTAATTGGAGACAAGCAGGTGACAAACCCAAAACCAGAAAAGTTACACACCTTTAAGTTCCTTTTACTTGAATATGCGGTAAATTTCTCTGATCTGGCCAAGAATTTAAAACTTAAATCTGAAAAAAGTCAAATAAACTGATATATTGTTTACTTACTTGTTCTGAGACTGCTTCATTCTAGTCTAGAGGTCATTTATTTTAAGAGAACTTGTCAAGTAACATTACATGGACAGATAATTTCACTACTTTTAACTCATTTTCTCATAGTATTAAGTGTTTATATCTTACATTTTCACCAAGCTTTTTTGCAGGCTATATTACATAAAAAATGAGCTTTAAGGCAAGTTAAGCCGGGCGTACACTTTGCAATATTTTCGATCTTTTCACTCAGCAGTAGCTCAGACTGTACGACCAAATTGCAGAGTTTGAAAGTTCACAGCTCGTGATTAATGTTCTCACACTATACGAACGACTTCAACTGTGTGAAACCCTCACGAGAGGCGACTGGGTTGCAAAGGTTTCAACAGGTTTGATATTGTTGCTTCTTAAGATTGCATAATAAAATCTGGTCGTGAGGCATTAATTGGTTCTCGTTACTCCATGTACTACACGAAAATGCACGATTAAGCCAAAACTCGACCTGAAAATATTGTCTCAAAAAGGGCCAAAAATCGCACAGTGTACACCCGCCTTTAGAACTTAGACAAACTTCGACAAACTTTATTGATCCACAAGCAAAATTTGGGGGATATTTGAATGTCGTTACTTCATCACTAATGTAACTGGAGTTCTTTTTGTTTGAGAATTCCTTTCTTATTAATCTGTCAACATCTCTTAAGCGTAAAATGCTCCGGTCGATCTTGCAACGTCATGAAATGGTAGTTTTCAAGTTATCAGCTACCTTTTTACCTTTTGTTTAGAAGAGATTGGAAATTGGTTCTAGGATTAACACTAAGAAAAGTTTGCAGAGTTTGAGCTTGAGAATTAAAAACGCAACCCATACTCCCACCAGGTTTGTTAAAAAAGTCAAAAATCAGGCACTAATCGATACTAAAACGAGTATCAAAACTAGAGACTCATTTGAGCAGGTATCGGTACTCAAAAAAGTCACATTCACAGCACAGAAATGAGCTTTTTCTGTATAACTTCAGAATGATCTTGAAGTAACTTGAAGTAACTCTTGAAGTAACCACAATGGAACCTACCTGGACCATTGATTAGCGAGTTTATTCCTTAGTATCGAAATTAAGTTTGAAATTTTAGTATCGTGACAACACAGACTCCCACAGCCCTGAACCTGGTCTGCAGAGTTCCTGGTTTACGGGTCAGCTCTGCCGCTTTACAAGGCAACGCCACAGAGCCACTATAAAACCTGGGAGCTTTAAGGGCCGCCATATATCACACGGGGGCTTGGGACCACTAACCACCTGCTTTTTGTACTCCGGCCCCAAACGTGCACTCACCATCTCACAAGCGCCTGACCACAATTAAATGCGAATTTCCCCTGCTCGGTTTCGAGCGCCGCTTAATTGATTGGCGCGACTTCAAAACCTGCCCCCCCAGAAACAAAGAGAGTCGGACTTGAAGTGTATAGCTTCAAAGCGGGCGTGGAGCGCGGGGTAGGACATGTCGGTATTTGAAGGAAAAAGAAAGACGTGTGCATGGGTTGTATTAGGGTTGTCAAAAAGTATCAAGTTTTGAGTCAGTTCCTTAGTGCGTGATGGGAATGTGTAAGTAAAAAAAACACCTACACATTTTGACTCTAAATGAATTAATAAATAAGTAGAGTGTCTTGCCCAAGTGCACAAAAACGGCATTCTCATTTTTATATAGCACTTTTCCACCTTCACCCACTCACACACACACTCATACACCAGCGTACATAGACACTGGGGGTGAGGTGGATCAGGTGTCTTGCCAAGGACACAATGCAAAGAGATAAATAAGCAGATTAGGAGCAGTGTCTTGCCCAAGTATACAACAACAATACAGGAGTACAAATGAAGTAGAATGGTAAATGGTCACATTTTTATATACTGCTTTTCCACCTTTAAGGCACTCAGCCATTCACACACACTCATACACCAGTGTACACAGACACTGGGGGTGAGGTATATGAAGTGTCTTGCCCAAGGATACAATAACAGCAAAGAGACACGTGTATGGGTTGTATTACGGTTGTCAAACGATATCGAGTCAATTCCTTAGAGCATGATGGCAAAGTTTAAGCTTGCCTTTGTAAGTTAAAAAAAGACATAAAAAGATACTATTTTTGTCATCAAATTAATTCATTAATAAGCAGAGCAGGAGCAGTGTCCTGCCCAAGTGAGAGATGCTCAAATGAAGGAGAATGGTAAACACATTTTTATATAGCGCTTTTCCAACTTCGAGACTTGACCACTCACCCATTCACACACACATACAAATGCCAGAGTACACAGACAACTTGGGCAAGGTGGGTTAAGTGTCTTGCCCAAGGACACAATGACAGCAAAGGAAGAGACGTGTGTATGAGTTGTATTAGTGTTATCAAAAGGTATCGAGTGTTGAGTCAGTTCCTTAGTGTGTCATGGGAATGTTTAGACTTGCCTTTGTAAGTAAAAAAAAAGACATACAAACATAGGAGCAGTGTCTTGCCCAAATGCACAACAACAATAGAGAGTTCCATCTTCAAGGCATTCAAAACCAGTCACACACTCACCCAACACTAAATCACAGTTTTAAAAAAAAGACATAAAACCGTACTAATTTTGTCTCTAAACTCATTCATAAATAAGCAGTGTATGATCAGTGTCTTGCCCAAGTACACAACAACAGAGATGCACAAATGAAGTAGAACACAGCGCTTCTCTAACTTCGAGACTTGATCACTCACCCATTCACTGACACACACACAAACACCAGCGTGCACAGACAATCTGGGCAAAGTGGGTTAAGTGTCTTGCCTAAGGACACAACGACACCAGTCATCCACAGGAGCTGAAATCGCGCTGCCAACCTGTGGGCCAATGTATCTGACCTCAAGAGTAGGATTCAAACATAATTCTTGGTACGGCCCGCTGCGTACCGTCTGCATCCGATTGTCCGCTAATCAGGAAGTGAACTGTTAGCATGCTAATGGTTGCTAACTCCCCTGTGGTCTCTCACAGCTCTAAACAAGAGCTTAAAAACTCATTGGGGTGAATAATGATTGTGTTTGGAAAGCGTAAGTTAAGGCGCGAAGCGATGAGTAACTTTGGACCACAGCAAAACGTTTAAAATAGTGAATAATTCTTGTTTTTCCCGTCTTTCAGCGAGCAGAAACGCCGTGGTGGTGGCTGCAGATCGTCGACTCTCTAAAGTTCACATGGAGCTGCTCCGCTCACATCTGCTCATTAGCTGCACACTTGATTCCACACTTTGAAATGATAATTCAATCAGCTCCGTTTAGGCAGCTCCGTCTCAGCACCTGAACAGCAACATGTGGACTCTGACAGACCTCTCCCTCACTCTCTCTCTCTGTTCTCTCTTTCTCTCTCTCTATGTTCTCTCCCTGTGTTCTCTCTTTTTTGCACTCTCTCTGTTCTCTCTCACTATGATCTCTATCTCTGTTCTTTTTCTCTCTATTCTCTCTTTCTCACTCTCTCTATGTTGTCTCTCTCTCTGTTCACTCTCTCTATTCTCTTTTTCTCTCTGTGTTGCCTCTGTTTTCTCTCTCTCTCTTTTGTTCTCTCTTTCTTTCTTTTTCTCTGTTCTCTTTCACTCTCTCTCTGTTCTCTTTCTTTCTGTTCTCACTTTTTCTCTGTTCTCTTTCTCTGTTCTCTCTCTGCTCTCACGGTTCTCTCTCTGTTCTCTCTTTCTCTCTTTCTCTTTTTCTCTCTGTTCTCTCTCTCTGTTCTCTCACTTTCTTTTTCTTTCTCTCTCTCTGTTCTCTATCTGTTCTCTTTCTCTCTCTCTCTGTT
>KN492206.1:404-12145 GCA_000787155.1 Scartelaos histophorus
CTCTTTACCTCTTTCTATACCTCTCTCCCTCCCTCTCTTTACCCCTTTCACTGTGTCTCTCCCTCTCTCTCATCCCTCTCTTTACCTCTTTGTCTCTGTGTCTCTCCCTCCCTCTTTCTCTACCTCTTTATCCCTTTCTCTCTCTCTACCTCTCTCCCTCCCTCTCTCCCTCCCTCTCTTTACCTTTTTCTCTGTCTCTCCCTCCCCCTCTGTCTCTCTTTATCCCTCTCTTTACCTCTTTCTCTCTGTATCTCTCCCTCCCACTCTCTATACCTCTCTTCATCCCTCTTTTCCCCTTTTTCTCTGTCTCTCTCTCTCTCTCTCTCTCTATGTACCTCTCTTCATCCTTCTTTACCACTGTCTGTGTCTCTCCCTCCCTCTTTCTTTACCTCTCTTCATCCCTCTCTTTACCCCTTTCTTTGTGTTTCCCTCTCTCTACCTCTTACCGTCCTTCTCTCTCTTTACCTCTCAGTGTCTCTCCCTCCCTCTCTCTCTTCATCCCTCTCTTCTCTTTCTTCTCATCACAGACTCACCTGAATCGTACCTTCTCATCTGATCTGACACTGCTCCCTTCTTTCTTCGCTATTCCAACCTCTTCTCGTTTCTGCTTTTCGCCTCCTCATACAGCTCACCATAACCCCCTCTCGCAATGCAAATATTTAGGTTTAACTTCCATAACAATTCCATATTAAGAGCGGCGAGGACCGGACTGAGACGCACTGACACTGTGTTGAACTCGCATGTGTAAGCCGTCGCTATGCTAGTTTTGTTGAAGCTAGCATACCGAAGCGTAAATCAGAAGTTATAAATCGCGTGACAGTGAAGTGAGGAGGAACGCAGAGCTAAAAATAATACAAAAAATCAACTTGGGAATGTTTAGGTCTGTTAGCATTAGCCTGTTGACGCTAGCATACAACGGTCAATCAGGCAAAATTGCAGGACAAGGTGAGGAGGTATGTGACGCTAAAAATAAAATAAAAATAATAAACTTGGATTAAGAAGCTATGACATAGGGTTGAACTTGTATTTGTAAACCGTTGCTACGCTAGGTTTGTTAGCGTTAGCCTGCTGAAGCTAACAAACCTTCAGTCTGACCTTCAGTCTGATAAGCTATATACATACACGACATTGCATTGAACTTCCATGTTTTCTGCTGCATTGCGCTCGAGACCCGGGAAAACCGAGCTCCACCTTGAGAAAGTGCAGTGGAACGGCCAATCAAATCGGAGTTCTAAAACACAAACTTGGGTTAGTTTGGTTGGATTTATGTCACAGCAAAAATGTCAGCACACAGTAAACAGGGAGAATTGTCTTTTGGTCATTTCGATACGTTATGTTATGTCTTCGAAAAACTTTATAGTGACATTTATACTTTCTTTCACATCATTTGACAGTAGACACAAGTTTTTTTTTCTGAACATATAAAAGTCATACTGCCACAACTGAGACTCCGACAGCTAACGTTAGCTAACAGGCTCTATTTATTAGTAGGAGCTAGTGATAACATTACGTTAAACTTTCTCGGGCATCCATATTTTCCCCAACAGTTGCAATGAAACACCTTTACAGCTAATGTCGGGAAAACTGACTTGGATTTATCTTTTATTTAACTATCAATAGAATGCAGCATAAGTCTTTTAGCATTAGCCTGTTAACGCAAACTTGCAGAACCATAACTCAGATAAGTTGTAAATTCCAGGTGAGGAGACATGTAGAGCTAAAAATAACGAAAAGAAAATACACTTGGAGTGAGAAGAAGGCACTGACACTATATTGAACCATACTGAAGAAACTGTTTAAGAAATATATTGGAAATTGTATATTATTATTTTTAGCCAATATTTATTCTTTGGATGTATTAGAGTTAATGCTTATGATGTAGCATACTATGGAACAGGACAGTTTTGTTTTTTATAATGGAACATTTTATTCTAAATTAGATGCTAACTTGGACCCCAGGAACAACAGTTTTTACCCCAGAAAAGACTAATGTGAATCCAGTAAATAAATAAATAGGTTAGTCTGTTGACAGTAGCGAACAGAACTGTTAATCAGATAAGTTATAAATTTCAGGACAAGCTAAGGAGGCATGTAGAGCTAAAAATAAAAAGATATATATATAAGTTATATGACATATGACATGCGTTGAACTTGCATGTCTAAGCTGTTGTTATGCTAGGTATGTCAGAGTTAGCCTGTTGATGCTAGCATACAGAACCATAAATCAGAGAAGTTGTAAAAAGCAGGGCGAGGTTAGGAAGCATGTGTAGAGTTTAAAAGTGCAAAAAAAAAGGAAATAAAGTCGAACTCACAGGAAAAATATTATTCTTGTGTCAACTGACGAACATAAAGCGCCTGAAGGTCTGAAGTCTGCACAGAGCACACATGTTCAACAGTGTCACAACTCCTCAGTCTGTCACTTTGTCGAATAATTTATGTGTTTGAGATAATAAAAATAAGAATAAAGCTGAAGGAACTGTATGGTCTGGATGGGGCTTCGGGAAGTGCGTCAGCCACATTGCCTAGTGTGAATGTGGTGTGTGTGTGTTGGTGGTGGTCAGACGGGCAGATGGCGCAGATTGGCCGCCTCGTTCCTGTCAGTCTGTCCTGGGGCGGCTGTGGTTATACAGTGTCGCCTCAGATAAAAGAGAAAACGCACATCAAAGTTCTTGTAGAGGCCAAAGGCAAGGAACCGCAATTTAAAAGTGAAAAAACACATTGCACACTCAAATGGTCGATGTCCAAAAGCTTTTTAAAATTGTTCAATAAGGATTTGCAAAAAGCCTTTGTCGTTATTCTTGCAGTAGTGGCCTACAACCACCGAGTGTGAAGTGAATGAGTTCTCCAGTGAAAAGAGTCTTCATGTGTCCAAGAAAGTGTCAACAACTGGATGCATTATTATAGAAATGGATTTACTGGTCCAGGAGCGTTGAGGTTAGAACTTACGCTATATATGGAGAAAAAATACATCAAATACAGTGCCAGAATTTTAAATGAGATCTTCCAAGTCATGTCACGACCCTCAGCTCATGCCTCACAAACCCCAGGGTCCCAACATCCTCTTTGGGAACCACTGCTCTAAATGTCCTTTATTTGGGTTACAGATGTTAGCTTCCAGTTAACATTATTTTCCGATACAAGTTTTTGGGGTTCAAATTCAATACTGATACATAGCCTTAGTGTGCTTTCTGATCCCGATACCAGTGCAATATTTAGACTTAAGACTTACACAGACTTTATTGATCCACAAGGGAAATGACTTGGACACAGTAGCTCAAGCATCACAATATATTATAATAACAAAGTTTAAAAAAAAAAATGGTAATAAACTTCTATATAAATAGCAATATAAATAGAAAGAGATTCGTCACAATGAGACATAAATTATATGAATGTACCAGAAAAAAAACTGCATTGTGTGAAGTAATAGATTAAGGCTACTCAATCTTTGTTACAGTACAAGAGCAATAAATCAGTCTACTAAAAGACTCTCAATAGAAAATCTAAAAAATGAATTAGATGTTGAGAACTTAGTGTTAAGAGTCAAATGTGTACTGATTGTGACCATAAGTAGGGCCGATTTAAACACTTATACCTTTCTTATTTTTTTTTACTTTTATACCGCTGTGCATGGGTAAAAAGATGCTCATCCCCGAAGTAACCAAAGTATGAGTTACTGCTGTTGCTGCTGTTGTCGGGCTGCACTCTCCATAGTGCAGTTTTCCCCAGGATGGACGTCCACACTAAAGTGTAAATTAAGGTATCAAAGAGGAAACATTAACACAAATGTCTTTTCCGTCATTATCTGCGTGTTTTAAGAGTCTGCAGAGCCTCCGTCGTCTATGTTTAACCTGCTCTGGAGGTTACTGGTAGCATTTGTCAGATTGGTGATTTGGTCAGGGTACTGTCCAATACCAATGCCTGAAAAATGTGCAATATTGGTATCGGAACAACCCTAATTACAGCTATACCGGGTGTAAGCGACTTCTTCCAAAATCTGAGAAATACATGCTAACAATAAGCGGCTCATATCTCCGCAGTCTTCATTTTACAGTGTATCCTCCGCCTTCAGACTGAGTTCATAAATCAGAATATGGCTAACCGTAAAGAGCCCGCACTTCTCCAGCGCGCTGCAAACGGCTCCGTGGGGCCCGAGCGTCTGCGTTTTAATTGAAATGATTGATCACAGGTACCGATCCCGCTCTCCTCCGCTCGGGGCTGCTCTCTCCGCCCCGTCTCCGCGGCCCCCCGGCTCCCTTCCTGCTCCCATCTCCAGGGGCCCCTACGCCGTTAACTGTCTGTGAATATACAGTGGTACCTGGAACATGGGGCCCCCCGCTCTACCCCTCGCTCCCCCTCTGCTCTGCGTCTGCTGTGGCGTTTGGGGGCCCCAACTTTGGCTGTGACATGTCTTTATGCATGGCAGGTAATGTTCAAAGAATACTTAGGATCTATATGGGGCGTAAAGGGGCCCCGGGGCCGCTCTGCGAGGCATAGTAAAATAGCCAGGAGATGATGATTTATAGTTTTTGTGAGAGCTAAGGGTGAAATCATGTACTCACTCTAGTCCAAGTGACCCTTTGCTAAACATCTTGGTGATTACAATCAGGACAGTGTTAAAAAGTGCAAAACGTGATAGAGAAGTGCGGGTTGCCAGATCCAAAAAAATGTCTAATTGCAGTTTTTCTGAAAAGCACTTCAGTAGTGATTAGAATTGTGATTTATGTTTTACAGAAGATGTATTATGCAAAATGTACTTTAAGAAGATCGCTATCATGTTTAAAATGATGTTCCTTCATCAAAAACACGCCTGAAGAGGTTTTAGAGTCATCCAGGTATGTTTGAGTAATCTAACGATCTCTCTCGGGCCCTATACGCACCCTTGTTGCGGTTCGCTGTAAGATCCACAAGCCTACATCACCCATTCTCCCACACGACAATTCTTCATGAATATATAAAACCATGATACAAAACGGTACATTACAACTTCACAAACCTGAGATGATGTGCAGTAGTTTCATTAACAAGTGGCACGTTTTTTGGACACTCAAAGACGCTTTACAAACAAATAAGACGCAACACTGTAGAAAACAGGGGAATTGTGAGGGGGATACTGGATTGAACAAGTGACTTTTTACGCTCCCATGATGTTGAGATAGTTCTGAAGTGGGAGTGACTTAGCACAGAGAGCAAGCGGAAGGGAGATTCTTATAAAACATGTAAATACTGTTTGTAGTTTTCATCGAATACAGCATTTTCAAAACACGAAAAGATAACATGGTGATATAAATATATTTTGTATTAAGTGAATACCCCGTAGAAGTATAATAATTTAAGATTATTTTCAAAGTTCACATTTTAACCGAAGAATCGAAAACTGGCAACGAAACTAGATTATAATTTTTCGCAAGCAACGATACTAAAAAGTCCCACTGACAGGACAGAAATGAGCCTTTCCTGAATCGCTTTAGAATGAAATTGAGCTTAGTTTAGACCTGGTTTAGACCTGGTTTAGACCTGGTTTAGACCTGGTTTAGACCTGGTTGACACTCATCAATACTAAAATTGGTTTGAAACTAGATCTGAACCTTTCCTGAAGCTTTAGAATGAACTCGAGCTGTATCAGAACAAGTATCAGGCCGCATAGACTATTATAGGCCCATGAATCCCTATGAAACCTACCTTACATTACACAAATATAAGACCACACGGTTATAAAGGAAGTACCATAGTACTATAATATTGAAAGTCACATTGTTTTTTTCTTAATAAAGAGTGTTTTTAATTATTGTGGTATCAGAATCAGTATTGGGTATCGAGTTTGTTCCTTAGTATCAAAATGGAGTTTGAAATTCAGCAGTTCTTACGCAGAATAAGACAGAAGATTCTGTTTATGTAGGAAATGACTGTACTTCTATTTCCAGGTTAAGTTGTACTGTGTGACACGGTTTCAAGACATAAAAGAACATATTCTTCCCCAAGACCTAAATATAAGATAAGAAAATTTACTGCTTTATGAAATGAACTAGGCCGTAAATTACGCTCAAAAATATTTCCGTTCTTGTCTGTCTGCGGGAAAGGTCGTAAAGCTAACTTTGCTTTAAGAATTTATGTACTGTTTGAAAAAAAAACTATGTATTTTTAATGAGAACTTGCACACGAGGTTCTGAAAATGTTGAAGCCGACATACAGACTGGTGATACAACACACTACTCCAACAACTGTAAGAGCTTTAGAACTTAAACTTAAAGGAAATTTGACTTAAAAAATGCCTGTTGTCCTTCATTGAGTGATTTGCGCATGTTTTGAGTCATGTTTATCCTCCAATATACAAGACATCATTGCTCCGATCGGCCCGTTTTCATCGTACACACTTTCTTATCCAGTTTTATATTTGTCGTCAGTTTTACGCTTCGTTATTTTGGCATAGATACTTCCTGCTAGCATCTTTATTTTGGGTGACAACATGCGGTACTTAGTCGTGATGAATGAGGACGCTCCGATGTGGATTAGTTTGAGCCGATATCCGATATTTTCCTGCTGTTGTGGCCAATAACCGATATTTAACTTTTAAAATCCATAGCAAGACCTGTAAATTCATCTTAAAAATGCATTGCACAACTTTGCTGATGGAAGACCTCGTCTCCATGGAGATGTTATTGCTTTGTCTGGAATGTTCCACGGTATGACATTAAACATATCCATCTAGCGTTCATCATTTCGGGTGTTATTGCTCAAAAATACAATAATTTCTTCTGTGAATAAGGGCGACTCTCCACAGATCTGACCTGTAATGTAGCATAGTGCTTAAGACTGTGCAATTAATCAAATTTTGATCGCGATTTCAATTTGTGTGTAATCAAGTTCAAATGATTAAAGCTTAGCAAACTTTGGGATATTTTTATATAACTAAGTATATTTATTTGGGTTTTTTTAATATAGAGATTGTAGAACAGCTGGATATATAGTTTATTTTGGTTTTTCTATGCCTTATTACATGTATCAAATATATTTTATTTTCATTTTATGTTTTAAACATTGCAGAACTGCTCTAAGGCACATATTTGTAGCCTATTTATTTTTAATTTGAAAGTTTGCTGTAAATTATCAATAATAAAGTGTTGGGGTTTTTTTGAGAGAGGGAAATGCTGTATAAATGTGTCGTGTAACTAAAAATAATCGTTTGCATAATCTTGATTTTAATATTGACTAAAATAATTGTTTTTTCCACAACTGAGCAGCCCCAGTAGTTTTGTAACCTGCTTATCTCTATAGGTTTAATCTATATTGTGGAACATTCTAGACAAAGCAATAACGTTTCCATGGAGACAAACAAGTGGCAGACCTTCAGTTACAAATGTTTCCCAGTCACAATCAAAAAGTAACATAAAAATAAAAATAAAATAATAGTAAAAAGTAAAAATAATAACAAAAAGTATTTATATATGTTTGTGTACAGTCAACATGCAGACATATGACGCTCATCTATTTCCAGTTTGACTCATTGGTCTGTTCAAAAAGACCACACAGAGAATTGGGAAAAAAACCAACATTTTAATATCGAATGTCAGTATTGAGTATCGACCAATACTGATACTGAAGAATCTGTATCATATCGGCCAATACTGTTGCTGGAGTCAATATATGGCACATCCCTAGAGTTGACGTACCATAAAAAGGAGGAAATCAACTCTTAATCCCTCAATTTTCCATCTCTGAAGTCTGCGTACTTTGTGTATTCTGAGTCCTCAGACGGGGCTGAGTACTGCGGCTCCGTGTACCTCAGTACTGCGATGCTTCCGCTGGACTCGGACCTTTGTTTTTCCACAGCAGATTGTGTTGCTGCCATTGTGCGTGATCATGTTTGTATCAGCTCGTGTCAGATCCTAATCTCCGGCCGCTCTTTGATTCTATGGACGTTTCCTGGAGCTGGATCAAAGCGGCGCTCGGTACATCTCAGCTGCAGCGCCGACCCAGCTCCCGCCCCAGTATTCCTGTTATGAACTTTGTCAAAGGCCTATGTTACGCATGATGTCAGGTTCAACAGCTTTTGTACACTGTGGCTTTGCAATTAGACAATAAAAGCTTAGACATGATGTAAACTAGACTTTGAAGCACTTCTGACCATGTTGGAATTGTTTCTTCTCGTGTACTCACACACTGTTGTATTTAGAGTGGTTTGTGCATGTTTGGGTCGTCTTTATCAACTGTATTATCGCATTCAAGGCTCCATTGTTCAGAAAATTCCAGTTTTCTCCCACCCCCTATACACACACTTCACTTGATTTTTCACTGCAGCAAGGCAACACGAGGCAAGTTTATTTGTACAGCACAAGTCGTACACAAAGTAATTTAAAGAGCTTTACAGAATAAGAAATACCTTAAAATTACAATACAGGTTTTAGTGTTCAAGTATTAATTTGAAACGCTGACGTCCCGTGTTTAGTGTGACATGCTTCATATGACACTAACATGTCACAGATGGACTTTGGTGCTCGGCCATGGAGAGACTTGTACAAGCAAAGCTGCTTTAAAGTCTCTGAGCCACAGGGGGCAGTGCAGAGACCTGGACACAGGACACATGTGCTGGGACTTCCTGGTTGGAGTCAGGACCTGGCTGTGGTTGTTCTGGATGTTCTGTAGTACTCATAGTTTGTTTGGAAAGGCCAGTGAGAGACCATTACTGCTAGAGATAAACACATGGATAAGTCTCTCCCTGTTTGCTTTAGACAGTAAACCTCTGATTTTTGAGATGGTAAAACAATCACTAAATATACCAAAATGATGCCAGCACTTTCTGACCTGATGAGCAGCCTTTCTGTGTGGAGTTGGGTCTCCTTGTATCCAGATCAGTTTCTTCTTGTTTCACTGAAAACAACAATATATGTCTGTCTGTTTTCATGGAGTCATGCAGGTGACGCACTGACTTGACAAAAGTCCACACTGTTTCAAACATAAAGTAACACCTGCAGTAGCACCTCTGGGTGGGAGGAGTGAGTTTTACTGTGTACAAATGTCCTACTGTAGTGTAGAGCCCACGGTGGATCTGAAGTTAGAGCACTCGCCCATGGCCCAGGACAGTTCTGACATTGTGTCCTCAGGCAACTCCACTCACTTTGCCTTGTTTGGAGAGGCCAGTGCTGCAAATTGGCAGCGTTGTTTCCATCAGTCTGTCCCAGGGCAGCTGTGGTTACAGTAACATCTCTGACCACCACAGAGTTTATATAGAATGAGCACTTCCCTGTAAAGATTCAGGTGTCCAAAAGCCGCTGTATAAACCCAATATACTATTAATTATTATTATTAATAATATGAACACTGCATTAGGCCTGTCACAATAGGCTCTTTTCACACTTACCTGAAGACGTTTGGAAACATGCGGATCTGTCACTTACAGGCAGCTGCTCGTAACTGTTGATCTGCCAAACATAACTCAACGCTACAGTGATATCTTTTTTTTTCTTTTTTTAAGTTAGACAAATAATAGTCAATTTATAAAATGAAAAAAGAAAGAATACAATGACGTTTAGATGAAGAAAATCAGACCATTTTATCAGATTTTGCCAGAGCTCCTATCACCAATAGAGCCCAAAGGAAGTCGTCATCCGTGTGTTTCCAAACATCTTCCGGTTTTATGTCGCCCGCTGCATATTCCGACATCCCTTTATTCAGATGCTCTGGTTTTCCAACACTTTTTAGTATCACTATTCCGACACATGACCTTTAGAACAAACATTAAACAGGTCGATTCTAGCTTTGCGTCTGATTATTATCCTATTTGTGACACAGCCTAAGAGCGAGCATACAGTTATACAGCTGCTTAGCTTTAGCACCTCCTGATACATGGAGCACAAAGTATAATAGGCTGTCACGTTAATATTATTTGTGTTGGAAAAGCTGAATTTTACGACTCTAACAATGAAAAAAAAAATGTTGGAGTAGTGGGACGCTTGAAAAATAATGTTTATACCACTACTCCGACACTTAGACGTCAACGTCTAAAATGTCTAAATAGCGGAATGTCGGAATAGCAGTGTTGAACCAGAAAAGAGCCCAAAACACAACATAATTTTGCGTGTGGGATGTTGCTGAAGTAAATACATACGATTAACAAGAATATTAAAACTAATTTATGGCACAGAAACTGAACCCTGAAGCAGAATTACTCCAAAAAACAGTTCTAAATGTCTAATATTGTAAAAAAAAAAAAAAAAAAACATGGGCGCGAATAAAGAAATGGCAAAATACAACATTTAAATAATCAGTTTGTATCTATAATGAGTCGTACCCATTATTTCTTCAACCTACAAGGGCTCAAATCTAAAAAACAGACCTCGTGAAATGATTGTTCCATCTTTTATAAGTCGATATAGTAATTATGAGTTAAATAAATAATGTTTTCAAGCGACGCGAGTTACAAAACCTGTTCCCATCACACTCACAAACCACTTTCTTGTCGATTGTGTGTGCGCAGGTTCGGCCCGGGCCTGGTCATCTACTGGTACGGCTTCATCTCCGAGCTCGACTGCCAGCGCGACCGGGGCATCATGCTTAAAGAGCGCTTCCCCGAGGACATCGTCACCCTGTACCAGGCGGGTCAAACGCACACGCCCACGCCCGGCCCGGAGGTGAACCCGGGCCCGGCCGGCCCGATCCTCGGTGACGGACGAGGGGATGAATAGGAGGAAGGCGAGAGGGGGGAAGAGGAACACTTAAGTCGGCACCACGCAAATCCGGAAGCAATTTGGATTTCCTGACGGGAGACATAGAGGGACGTACACACAGACGTACACAGAGACATGGAGAAGGGACGACGGCCAAAAGATCTGCCTGAACTTCCACTGAACCTGCTCCCCGTCTGACTCTTTAGCACCGGATTGTACTGGTTTGGAGGGAAATCTACCATGGAATGTTCATATCAGCAAAGGGAACATAAACTATACAATCAACTTATTTTCTTTTGGTTTACAAGGTTCAAAATGTGCCATATGGAATCACGATGAATCACGCTTTTTTGTTTGATTTCAATGCACACTGCAAATGTTCAAACTTCTACCATGTTCTTCATCTTGTTTTCAGATTTATTCTCTACTTTCTAGTTCTGAATTGGTTGTAGAATCTTAAAAATTGTCACAAATATTTCTTCCATGACTCAACTAGTTAAAAAATCTTAAATTTAAGCAATAAATGTTTAAAAGAAGCTCCAATCCACTTCCCATAGTTGTCCCTGCAACACTTCACTTGTTTTTAGATTCAATGATACAGATTTACTTGATACAGACTGACTATGAACGACTATCATGTCAGACTGATTTAAGGACAAATGTCTACAATTTAGCATCTTGGAATTTATTATTAGGACATTAATACTGATCATAAACTTGTTTTAAGTCTGTTTATCTAGAATTTAGCAGAATTTAAACCATTTTATATAGAACCATTTTATCTAGAACTTTTTAACAAGTTTTTCTGAAATGTAAGTGTTTATATCTTACATTTTGGCCAAGGTTTTTGCAGTGCACCATTTTGATTAAGCAGGAGCTCTGTTAGACTACAATTTAGAATCTAGAATGTTCCACAGTAAAGCTTTGATTGTCTTTTGTTTTATTGGTAAAAAGTCTATTGAAAAACAAGAATTCTTCTTGACTTGGGCCGCCTCTCCACAGATCTGACCTCTAACTTGGCCTGGTGGTGTTACCTGGTTGGAGATCAGTGTAATGCCGTACGGTGGAACATTCCAG
>KN492207.1:0-15393 GCA_000787155.1 Scartelaos histophorus
AATGAGTTTGACACCCCTGTACTAGAGAGACTGCTTACCTTGGAATGTTCCAAAGTATGGGATTAAAGCTTATAATTTATTTTGTAATTATAGTTGTTTTTTTTACCTTGAAAAATATGCATCTACTGTAAGCACATTCAAGTCTCCACAAATCGGACCTGTAAATTGACTTGGTGCTTGTATCCATTGAAAAAGATAAGTTTAATATCACACTGTGAAAAATTCCAGGTAAAGCAACAACATCTCCATGGCAGCGTTACACAGTACACCTTTAAATTCGATTTTCACTTTAAATTGAACTCTACAAAACCGGTAACTTTTAGGCATACTTGATAAAACTTACAGGTATTCAAGACTAAATTTGTTAAATTTTTCTCTTCTTTCTCATTTTAGGATGTCTCAAAGAAGAATGAACGTAGCGCCATCAATGAAGTTCACCTGGTTATCATGAGACTTCTCAGCGTCTTCATGTCCCGAACAAAATCTGGCTCTAAATCCTCCTCTGAGGTACTTTTATGAAAGGACTCATATTACTCTATTTCCTAATCTATGTTATTAGATTTAGGCTGAGTCTTCCCTCAGATGGAAAACACTCTGTTCACACTCTGTTCTGTGTTGCGATGTCATGTGGTATTACATGAAGTGAGGTGTTTTTAAATTAAATACATGTTCACTTGAATCATTTGGATACTTTCAGACCTGGAATAGCCTATTTCTACAGAACAGAAGGTAAAACTATACGTTTTAACTTGAAAATTATCACTACATGACATCACAAGGTAGAACCGAACATTTATAGTTTTGGAGATGTAGACAGAATAATAATAAAGGGTTACTCAAACATGTGAATGAAACAAATGCAACTCCAGGTGTGTTTTTGATGAGGTAACAGCATTATAACATGACTTAAAGCTCACAAGAGTCAATTCTGTGTAATATTAGGCCTGTAAGACTCCTTTTTTATTAGTTAATGCATTTGGAAATTTCTGATCTCATAATTGTTTCTCTTGTTTCCAGTCTTCGTCTCTCATCTCCAACGCCACAGCCACTGCCCTGCTCAGTCTGGGTGCCATCGACTACTGCCTGCACGTGCTCAAGTCTTTGCTGGAGTTTTGGAAAAGCCAACAGGGAGAAGAGGAAGCAGTGACCACCAGCCAGCTGCTCCGACCCCACACAGCCTCCTCTCCCCCAGACATGAGCCCCTTCTTCCTGCGTCAGTATGTGAAGGTATGGTATAATGACTTTTTGTAGATGTTTCTAAAATCAAACCAGTGGCCCTTGGACCTCCACATCAGCGACTCAGACTCACTAAACGCCTTAAAAAATATTGTAAACTAGCATATTTTGTGACCACTTTGTCCTTTGTTCCACACAGGGCCATGCTGCTGATGTATTCGAAGCTTACTCACAGCTCCTGACAGAGATGGTGCTCCGACTGCCCTATCAGATTAAGAAAATTGCAGACACCAACCCACGTATCCCTCCGCCAGTCTTTGACCACTCCTGGTTCTACTTTTTGTCTGAGGTATGTCATAGAGTTTTATCTAGGAAAGAGCCAATATGGATTTTTTTTTTAGTTAAGTAAAGTAACGATAACAAATAAGCTTTTCACTTTTATAAAAATTATAACAAAATAGATTTTAGTGAGATTTGAAATAATTTGTGTAAAATACAGCCATATAATGTTTTTCTGTTTACTTTTTCATTCATTAGTCTCTTCAAAAAGGGCCCTCAGAGTATGGTAGCGTGAAAAAGTATAAGTATCGGTACCAACATCAGCTCATTTTTTATCAATAATGGCTGATACTTGTACCCACCCATATATCACCCATCCCTAGTTTTATCATCAAGGCTTTGGTTATAGTTATGTGAGATAATGCACATTTAAGCAAGTGTATGTACAGTGTATAATAACCCTTTTCTCTCCAGTACCTGATGATACAGCAGACCCCGTTCGTCCGGAGACAGGTCAGAAAGCTGCTGCTCTTCATCTGTGGCTCAAAGGAGAAGTATCGTCAGCTCCGAGATCTCCACACGCTGGACTCTCACGTGAGGAGCATCAAGAAGCTCCTGGAGGAACAGGGCATCTTCCTCAGAGCTGGAGTTGTGACCGCCACCTCTGGGTCGGCCCTCCAGTATGACACGCTTATCAGCCTGGTAAGATTTATGCATTTTTATCATTATTTATAGGTGCATTGTGTAACTTTTTGGTTGGAGTTCGTCACCTGTGAGTTTCTATTCACATGTCAATGTTCCACAGTATGACATTAAACAGCTCCACTTTACATTTTTTCAATTACATGTGATTTTATAATAATAATAATAATAATTCCTTGCACTTATATAGCGCTTTTCAAGACACCCAAAGCGCTTTACAGTTCATTCTTCATTCACTCCACACTCAGTGGTGATAAGCTGCTATTGCAGCCACAGCTGCCCTGGGGCAGACTGACGGAAGCGAGGCTGCCAATCTGCGCCATCGGCCCCTCCGACCACCACCATCATTCACGCACACACCACTTCCATACTAGGCAATGTAGGTGAAGTGCCTTGCCTAAGGACACAACAACAGTTTTTACCACTGGCGCCCCACTGTGGCACCTGGAATTCCCAGTGGTCTCCCATCCAAGTACTAACCAGGCCCGGCCCTGCTTAGCTTCTGAGATCTGACGAGATCAGGCTTTGCCAAGACGATGAGATTAAACAGCTCTACCTTATTTAAATTCAATTACATGTGGTTTCATAGCTCAAAATACCTAGAAAAACAGGCATTTTGATTGTGAACGGGGGTCGCCTCTTCACAGATCTGACCTGTAACTTTGTCTGGTTTGGTCTCCATGAAGATAAAGGTTTAAACCATACTGTGAAACATTCCAGACAAGCAAGAAAACGGACCCTCCACCAGAAAAGCTACATATTGCAGCTTTAAATCACAAAAATCAATATTTATCTGACTATTTCTTCTTGTCACTCAGATGGAGCACCTCAAAGCTTGTGCTGAAATTGCAACTCAGAGGACCATCAACTGGCAAAAATTCTGCATGAAGGATGATTGTAAGTCTTCAGTGTATTAATATTAGTCATTAACATTAGAACATTTTTATTTTACTTTTTAAAATACCATAATTAAAGCGGCGTTAACGTTAGATTGATATTGGTTCAGATGTATAATTGATTCAAACCTTTTGTAGTCTTGTTTGAGTCCTGGTTTAATTTTGGTACGCTTTTGTATTTTGTCTTCTGTTATAATCCAAGTTAAAACTAAAGGTCTGGTAAAACTTTAAAACATCCACTGCACCAGATTTGCTTTTTGCTATATTTATTGAGATGTGTGAGCCGCGTTGTCCAAATTATTTGCTTTGTGGATTAATAAAGTTTAAGTCTAAAGGATAAATATATTTTTATGTTTATATATTTTCTCTTCTTTATTTCCAGCGGTGTTGTACTTCTTGCTCCAAGTGAGCTTCCTGGTGGATGAGGGCGTGTCTCCGGTCCTGTTGCAGTTGCTCTCCTGTGCTCTGTGTGGTAGTAAAGTCCTGGCCACCTCTTCCTCCAACTCTTCCTCTTTCTCAGCGGGCGGCTCCACCAACGCAGGCCAGACCGGCGCTTCCCAATCATCCCAGAGCAAATCCTCCAGCAAAAAGAGCAAGAAAGAAGACAAAGAGAAGGAAAAAGATGGTACAATAATTGCTTTAGTCCTTTCGAATAAAGGTCTTATATTACACAAAATTGACTCTTGTGAGATTTAACCCATGTTATAATGCTGTTACCTCATCAAAAACATACCTGGAGTTGTTTTGTTTCATTCACACATGTTTGACTAACTTGTTATTATACATCCCCAAAGCTCAAAAATGCTCAATTCCACCTTGTGATGTTATGTAGTGGTGGTTTTCAAATAAACAGCTACTTTTTACCTTTTGTTAGAAAAGATAGACAGTTCCAGGACCAAAAGCATACAAATGATTCTATTGAAGGTGTTTTTTCTGTTAATACACAGTCTAAATATGCAGGATTTTTTAAACATGTGACTGAACAAAACACGATTCCAAGTATGTTTGTGATGAGAGAACAATATTATAACATATCAGAAAATTGTGTAATATGGCCCTTTAATGCTACATGAATGTTTGTTTCATATTGCATTGTTATTGTTGATTTCTTTCCAGGTGAGGGAGGAGGAAGCCAAGAGGACCAGCTGTGCATGGCTCTCGTCAGTCAGCTCAACAAGTTTGCAGATAAAGAGACTCTGATCCAGTTCTTGCGCTGCTTCCTTCTGGAGTCCAACTCATCTGCTGTTCGCTGGCAGGCTCATTGTCTGGCACTGCACATCTACAGGTAAACGGAAGGAGATTCCTGACAAGCCACTGTTACTGTTACTGTTACTCACTGTTTATTTAAAGATCCTATATTACACTAAATTGACTCTTATGAGGTTTAAGCCATGTTATAATACTGTTATGTCATCATAAACCTACCTGGAGTTTCATTCACACATTTTTGAGTAATCTTTTATTATTGGTCTGTCTACATGTCCAAAGCAGAAAATACTCTGTCCCACCTTGTGATGTCGTGCAATGGTAGTTTTCACAGCTGAAATTATCCAAATTATTTGATTTGTGTGTTAAACATGTGTGAATGAAACAAAACTCAACTCCAGGTACTGTATGTTTGTGATGAGGAAACAACATTGTAACATAGATCAGAAACTACCCTAATATGGGCCCTTTAAAAACTTCAGAAATAAAAATGAATTGTTTTTCTTTAGGAACTCAAGTAAATCCCAACAAGAGTTACTGCTTGAGCTGACGTGGGCAATTTGGCCTGAGCTCCCCGCCTACGGCCGTAAAGCCGCTCAGTTTGTTGATCTGCTCGGATATTTCTCTCTCAAGACTCCTCAGACTGAGAAGAAGGTTGGTTTTGTCTCTAACTTTTCACATTTGCTTTTAATTGTACTTGCTATTAATATCCGTATCCTGTATTTGTGTTTTTAGTTAAAGGAGTATTCTCAAAAGGCTGTGGAAATCCTACGGGCACAGAACCACATCCTGACAAACCATCCCAACTCTAACATCTACAAGTATGTATTATGTTAAAGATGATCTATGTGACTTTTCAGTTCTTTAAAAAGAGGCTTATCATTTTTATTGTTTCTTTCTGTAGCACACTGTCAGGTCTGGTGGAGTTTGATGGCTTTTACTTGGAGAGTGACCCTTGTTTGGTCTGCAACAATCCTGAAGTGCCCTTCTCAGTAAGTTACTCAACTGGATAACACTTTGTACTAACACAGCGGTCAACGTAATTTTTTGTTAAAATATGTCAAGGTGCACTCATTTCCTTCCCTGGAGTATCCCACTGTATGGCATTAAACTTTGCATTTATTTGATTACAGATGATATAATAGCTAAAAACTACATGGAAACATATCTGACCTATAACTTGGCACAATAATAATAAAAGTTACACAATGCACCTTTTAATGATAATTTCTTTCTCTTCAGAATATCAAATTGTCCTCCATCAAAGTGGACACTCGCTACACCACTACACAGCAGGTGGTGAAGCTGATCGGCAGCCACACCATCAGCAAAGTTACGGTGAAAATCGGGGACCTCAAACGTACTAAAATGGTTCGAACCATCAACCTGTACTACAACAACAGAACTGTGCAGGCCATCGTAGAGCTCAAGAACAAGTGAGTTTATTCTAACACATTCACAAGGATCATAATACATAATTTGAAGAGGATTTGTTTACATTAAGGGTTTTGGAATTATACCAAAAAATAATAATTACAGTTTAATTCACAATTTTCTACAAGTTTATTGTATTTATTTATTTATTTTTTTTACCATTTTTGTCACCATTGTGTAAACCAGCTGCAGGTTCAGCTACTGCTACTTCTTTAGTAGTCGTCAGCCCCTATGGGTAGAAAAATACTGAGATTAGAACAGATACTAAATAAGTTTGCAATGCTGAGGTATCACTGTTCATTATGAAAGATATTTTAACTTATTTTGTTGCATTTCCAGACCAGCGCGTTGGCACAAAGCTAAGAAAGTACAGCTGACTCCAGGCCAGACCGAGGTAAAGATCGACCTCCCCCTGCCCATCGTGGCCTCCAACCTCATGATCGAGTTTTCAGATTTCTACGAGAACTACCAGGCGTCCACTGAGACCCTCCAGTGCCCACGCTGCAGTGCCTCTGTCCCTGCCAACCCCGGGGTCTGTGGCAACTGTGGGGAAAATGTTTACCAGTGCCACAAATGCAGGTTAGCGATTGTTCTATACTACACAAAACTGACAATGTGAGCTTTACATCGTGTTATAATGTTAACTTCTCAAAAATATACCTAGAATTGCGTTTTGTTTCATTCACATATGTTTGTAACCCTTTATTGTCTGTCTGTCTACATCTCCAAAGCTCATAATGCTCTGTTCTACCTTATGATATCATGAATAATAACTGTTGTCATTTCAGATCAATCAACTACGATGAGAAAGACCCGTTCCTGTGCAACGCTTGTGGTTTCTGTAAATACGCTCGGTTTGACTTCATGCTCTATGCCAAACCCTGCTGCGCTGTGGACCCCATTGAGAACGAAGAGGACAGGAAGAAGGTAGATCATGTTTTTTGGGTTCATATATGGAAAACATAAAGAATATTTATTGGCGTAGTTAAAATTTTGAGCAAATAATTGGCACTGTACATTTTGTATGATATGAAATACAAAAATGTCTTCCTTGTACCTTTCAATATACCTTTTCAGTTCAAATAATCTTTTCTGTTTGTTTCCTCTCCAGGCTGTGACAAACATCAACACTCTTCTGGATAAAGCAGACAGAGTTTACCACCAGCTCATGGGCCACAGACCTCAGCTGGAGAGTTTGCTGTCCAAGGTCAATGAGGCTGCACCAGAGAAACCACAGGTGGGTTTAAACACCAAAAACACACAATGTATATATATGTATTAAAAGCTTGTATTTCTAAGCACTATATTCTCCTTACATTTCCCAGGATGACACGGGAGCTGCAGCAGGTTTGGGTACATCTTCAGCAAACGTCAACCGCTACATCCAGCAGCTCGCCCAGGAGTACAGCGGAGACTGCAAAACCTCATTCGATGAACTATCAAAGATTATACAGGTAAAACTCAACCCAGGGGCCAATCAGTTTACAAGAAATGTGTAAAATAAACAAACATTTTCTCAGTTATGAATGATATGGACAGGATTTTGCTACATAATTGTTTCAAATTATGTAATGATCCGTAAATGTGATTCCATTTTTCTGTTTCGTGGTTTTTTTAATAATCCAGCAGCCCTACTTGACCTATTTAATTTCAGTGCAAAATTATTATTACTATTATGTTTTTTTATTATTCAATCTTAATTAGTCTTTTTTCTTTGATGAATGCATACTGTGTACTTAGACAAACTTTACTGAGCCAGAAGGGAAATTACTTGGACACAATAGCTCACACATTACAATATGATCACAAAGGGCAGAAAATAAATGCTAATAAAATTAAATTCTGCTAATAATTAAAGTAACAAAAGCCGAAAAAAGTGCTGATTGTATTTACCAAAACAAATACATTTTACATTTTGTTGCATTTACAGAAAGTCCTAGCGTCTCGTAAAGAATTACTGGAGTACGATCTTCAGCAGCGAGAAGCGGCCACCAAATCTTCCCGCAACAGCAGCAGTCACCAGCCCACGTTCACCGCTTCTCAGTACCGCGCCCTCTCCGTGCTCGGCTGTGGCCACACCTCCTCCACCAAATGTTACGGGTGTGCTTCTGCCGTCACCGGGCACTGCATCACTTTGCTCCGGGCCCTGGCCACTAACCCTGCCCTCAGGCAGATACTGGTACTGCAGGGGCTCATCAGAGAACTGTTTGAGTATAATCTGAGGAGGGGAACCGCAGCCATGAGGGAGGAGGTCCGCCAGCTCATCTGCCTACTCACAAGGTACTATTAGTTTGCTTTTTGTTAGTTTTTGGCATATCTTTGTGAATCTGTATCCTTTAAAGTGTATATTTTTATGTTTTTTTGTTTTATTAATGAAATGGTTGTAGCTGTGTGCGAGTCTAGTGCCTTATAGTTAGTATCGTTTGCAATCAGACAGAAATAAAAAATTCATTTACTGAAGGTATTGAGAAGGTTAGTTGATATTATAGTCAGTTGGATGCATCAAATCACTTGCCAGACACTTCTACATTCTTACTGAATTCAGAAGGAACTGGAACCGGACAGTAAAATGTGAAAATCCTCTGTTCTACCTTGAGAAGCTCCAATCACAGCCCTAATTTGTATCACGTGTCTCTCAAATACACAAGACAACTCCTCTCAAAAATTCTCATAACAAAGTACAGAACAAAGTATACAGCTGGCATCCTTGTCTTTATCATCTTATCAGGATTTACAGTGTCGTTATTGACCCCTGTTTGGGCCTCTATCTTTTCCCAGTATCTTCACTTCCTGATATTTGTGTTTTTTCAGAGATCACCCAGAAGCCACTCAACAGATGAACGACCTGATCATCGCCAAAGTGTCCGCAGCCCTCAAAGGTCACTGGGCCAATCCTGACCTTGTAAGTTCTTCAGCAATGTTTTTATTTTGATTTTCATTATGCCCCCTCTTGAAATAAATACAAATAAACACAAAAAGGAATGCATATAACCCTTTGACCTTTTACCCACAACAGTCCCTTACACAGACAAAAAAAAACTCTTACGAAGCTCTAATATGGTACCAATTGTAGTCAAATTATCATTATCATAATTTGAATTCTCCTTATTGACATTTCTTTGCTTTTTTGTTACAGGTCAGTAATCTTCAGTACGAGATGCTGCTACTGACAGACTCCATCTCCAAAGAGGGAGGATGTTGGGAGCTGCGTCTGCGTTGTGGTAAGTTCTACAAAGTCCATTTACTGCCTACAGTTTACACAAAACGTTGGTGCAACCAGTATTAACTTCATCCTCTTTTTCTTGTTCCAGCTCTGAGCCTGTTCCTGATGTCCGTGAACATAAAAACTCCTGTTGTGGTGGAGAACATCACTTTAATGTGTTTGAGGATTCTACAGAAACTCATCAAGCCTCCTGCACCGACCAGCAAGAAAAACAAGGTACAACCAAACTCCAATAACTTTCAGATTGTGAACACCACAATTTTCTCTACAATTAGGTTAAAATTAATGTTGGGCATAGATTATATTTTTTTTAAATCTAGATTAATCTCATTGAAATTTTAACGCTATGACATCACTCACAGTGTTCAGCGCCGCTCAAATGAGGCTCACTATGCTAACGGTTGCTGGAGCGAATCTGGAGCCAGGCTCTATGTCAGGGGTGACGAGTTCTAAAATGTAATGGATGGAACCAGGAGCAGATGGATGGGGTGTTTTGATAATCCAGTGAAAAAATTACATGGGATATGTAGAAAACATGTGCTTTAACTTCAAATGAAAATCATTACAAATCAAATAAAATGTTCTCCAAAAAGTAACAAATGTATGAAATATTATAAAAAATAAATTTTTTGTAAACAAAACTTTTCCAAAAGTAAAGCCAGCAAGGCTCATTCATACTTTTTTTTACACTGTTTTACACTGCATCAGATTATTAATAAAAATCTTTTTGCATAAATAAACTCAGTTTTACTTCATATAACCCATAACCACTATAGAACCACATCAGCCCGTTTTATATTATAATGTGTTTAATGCAGCTTTGCACACATTTGTTTACTTTTTACAGAAACGAAACTTAAAACTGCATGGCTAATTTGCATAAATCATAAGCACTAGTTTTGTGGCTAGCAAGTTATCTATGTCCATTCATATATACGGTCTATGGTCGGAAACTAGTGGCAATCTACTGAGCAAGAAGATTAGTTAGTTTGTCTGATAGAGCTGCACTGACGGGCTTGCCTCGGTTGCACTTAAATAAAGTAGTTTGACAACGACTCTTCCCCGGCGTTTCAGTGCTTGACCTGGCATCAGCGTTTAAGGGATGCTTTGCATTTAGGTGGTTCTTGAGACTGGTAGAACTCCTACAGTAAACTAATTCCGCATTGCATAAGTGCAATTCGGCAAGGTATACATCCGCACTAAAAAGTGAAAGTCATCATAGTTCTCTTAATATAGACCCAGCTCCCTGCCCAACTTTGAGAATAGATTGATGGCAATTTTTTTTTATGTTGCTCAATAAGAGTCCCACATTATCGCAGCACATTAACGCTGATAACGGCCCAACACTAGTTAAAATTATCACTTTTTTCTTGTTAGGATGCTGCTGTAGAGTCCCTCACCACCATCAGACCGTACAGTAATGAGATCCATGCCCAGGCTCAACTCTGGCTCAAGAAGGACCCCAAAGCTTCGTACGAGGCCTGGAAGAAGTGTCTCCCAGCAAGATGTGAGTAGGAAACAGCAGGTTTAAGCCCCTGTGATGAGGAAAATGCATTATAACATAGATCAGAAAACAGAGTAATATGGGCCCTCTAAGAGACATCATGTAATCATTCATGTAATAAAGTTACATTTGTTTTGCCCAAGTACAGATTTACTGTAAAAGCAGCTGTTAGTATCTACATCTAATGATCAAGCATTTTTATCATCCCAGAACCAAGAAGTAATACTGGTGTGTTGTTGTCATGCTAGTTGTTGTCACCATCATGCAGAACTCCACTCAGACCTTTACAAGTTGTGAAATAATCAGGATACTGGGAATGAGTTAGGATAGTGAGAATTACATTTGGACTGCTGTAAATGGTTTGAAAATAAAAGTGTTATGTTTTTAAGGCTGTAAAAAATGTTTGTATCACCTTTTAACTTTATAACTTATTGTCTACAGGCCAAGAGAACATGCCCAAACCACAGAATAAAGCAGAGTTGAGGAGGCAGTACCTGTTGGAGAAATACACCTGGAAATGGAAGCAGTTTATGAGATCCAGAAAAGGAGATGGTCTGTTCCCACGACTGCTCAAACTCAGCCACAATAACTGGCTTCGACAGGTGAATACAGAGAACTATTAGTATTCTTTTTTTGTTTAAACAGTAGTAGAGCTGCAACTATTTGCCATTGTAATTGAAAAATACATCAGCTTTCAAAATCTAGGAACAATATTAAATTCACCAATGTTGTTTCAGGTTTTGTTTACTCCGGCCACTCAAGCAGCGAGACAAGCCGCCTGCACCATTGTAGAAGCCCTGACCACAATCCCCAGTCGCAAACAGCAGGTCCTAGACCTCCTCACCAGGTACACACAAAGAGGACTAATATTATGGTACATGTACATGGGTCTAGTAAAGAACTCAACTGTGACTGCCCACCCAAAGTGTTCCTAAATTTCCCTTTCATTTTTCTCATAGACTTTCCAAAAAAAAGAAAATAATAATAACATTTTGAAAGCTTGCTCTGAACTTCTTTTTTCTTTTTTTTTTTTCTTGAAAAATGGGAAAAATGAATTCAGTATTTACGTCCAGAACCTGAGCGGGAGGTCACTGTGGAGCTCCATGCCCTGTTTATTTTATAATGTATTGTGACGTGTGAGCTACTGTGTCCAGATATTTTCCTTTGGATCAGTAAAGTTTGTAAGTGTACCATAGTGTATAATGTTTGAATGCTTATGTGTCCCTGTAGTTACCTGGATGAGCTGAGTGTGGCTGGAGAGTGTGCAGTGGAGTATCTGGGACTGTATCAGAAGCTCATCAAACCCACTCACTGGAAAGTTTACCTGGCCGCTCGGGGAGTCCTGCCCTACATCGGCAACCTCATCACCAAGGTACCTGCAACTGGACCTTTTAGCTGCTAGTTGTTTGTGGCAATTAAAGGGCCCATATTATAATGTTTTCTGATTTATGTTATCATGTTTCGTCATCACAAACCTGGAGTACACAAACTGCATATTTAGGTTTGTTAGCTCTTCTCTAAAACCTTGAATTGTCAGTCTCTACTTAACCAAGGTAGCACTTAACTTGAAAACTACTACTGCATGACGCATTGTGGAAAAGAGAATTTTGGGCTTTGGAGATGTGAACAGACTAATAATAAAGTGTTACTCAAACATGTGTAAATGAAACAAAACTCCAGGTGTGTTTTTGATGAGGTAAACGTGGCTAAAAGCTCACAAAAAGCATAATATAGGACCTTTAACTTCCTGCTCTAAAAATAAGCTTTTTTTTTAGGAAATTGCAAATCTTCTGGCCCTGGAAGAAGCCACTTTGAGCACAGACCTGCAGCAAGGCTATGCACTCAAAAGCCTTACTGGTAAATGTCTGATTGTCATTTTTCTCAAACTGAAATCTTATAACCTCTCGATATTGACTCTCCTGTTTTGTTCTGTCGTATTGCAGGCTTGCTCTCCTCTTTTGTGGAGGTGGAGTCCATAAAACGTCACTTTAAGAGCCGGCTGGTGGGCACGGTGCTCAACGGATACTTGTGTCTGAGGAAACTGGTGGTGCAAAGGACGAAACTAATTGACGAGACTCAGGACATGCTGCTGGAGATGCTTGAAGACATGACCACAGGTTTGTTTACAGCACATTTACACATGTAGGACTTTGTTAATATCTTTTTATAGTCTAAATAGTCTAAATCAATGGTAGATACTGAACTAAAGAGCTCTTTCCCCTCATAATTCTAGGTACTGAGTCGGAGACCAAAGCATTCATGGCGGTGTGCATTGAAACTGCCAAGAGGTACAATCTAGACGACTACAGGACCCCAGTGTTTATATTTGAAAGGCTCTGCAGCATCATCTACCCTGTGAGTTTCTCTAAAAATACTATTTTTTAAGAAATATTTCAGTGTATACTAGTATTTCCCATAGATTTTGTTAAGCCTATGGTTGAAGAAGTTGTCTTATTGTAATAATTTCACCTCATTCAATTTGTGGAGTGTAAATGTAACTTGCTGCTTATATTTAATTTTTGACTTTAATAACTTTATGACAATATAACGAACAATAATGTTCAATTTTGCTATGCCAGTATATAATTCAGATTAATCAAAACTTTGGGGGGCAATTCTGTATTAATGGGAAATCTGCCTATATACCTATGTTATGTTTCTGTAATATTGTATTTTATGGACTAAATTTGCGACATATTGAATTTCTTTCTTTCATTTGTATGTTTTATCATATAATCTTCTCACCTCTTGTCTCTCTGATTTCCAGGAGGAGAATGAGGTGACGGAGTTCTTTGTGACTCTGGAGAAAGACCCTCAGCAGGAGGACTTCCTTCAGGGCCGGATGCCTGGGAACCCCTACAGCAGCAACGAGCCCGGGATCGGCCCCCTCATGAGGGACATCAAGAATAAGATCTGTCAGGACTGTGACCTGGTGGCTCTGCTGGAGGACGACAGCGGCATGGAGGTGTGGCAGCCGTTTTGAGTTGTTGACTGAAAAGCTTTTATTTGTTCAAAGCATTGAGCATTGTTTAAACCTTTTTTCCAGCTTTTGGTGAACAACAAAATCATCAGTTTGGATTTGTCAGTGGCTGAAGTTTACAAGAAAGTGTGGTGCCCTACAAATGAGGTATGTGCTTCTCAAACTTTATTTAAATTTAATCCCAAATAAAAAGCGCTAAATGATTATTATATTTTCTTTCTTTAGGGTGAGCCCATGAGAATAATCTACAGGATGAGAGGTTTACTGGGAGATGCTACAGAGGAGTTCATCGAATCCCTGGACTCCACCACAGGTTTGTTTGAGAAATACACATTTGTGATTCAGGAACCATTTGTTTTTCCCACTTTATTTCACATTATTACCAGTATTCAGCTTAAATGAGACGGTTTTCTTTCTAGATGAGGAAGAGGATGATGAGGAGGTGTATAAAATGGCTGGAGTGATGGCTCAGTGTGGAGGACTAGAGTGTATGCTCAACAGACTGTCAGGAATCAAGGACTTCAAACAAGGGAGACACCTGCTCACTGTAAGTCCACATACATCTACACAGTCTATACTACAGCTCATAATGGTCCACTTTTGTTTTCTCTTCATCTGTATGCAGTGGGCTATCAAACTGTGGAACTTGTTAAATCATGATATTAAAAGTTGCACTCGTGTTTCTAAATAAAAAAATATATATACAAGAACTATGTGACTAAGGAAAACCACAAGGCGATACTGTAACGTGCATATGGCTCCTTGGTGTCTTGGTTTGGGTGGAAAACAATTAAAGAAATGTTTTTTTGTTTGTATGATCTGTGAAAAGAGCAGTGTTTTTAAGATTTAACTTCTTCCTGTTCGTTTTGTTCATACAATGACAAGGCACGTAATGGTTGGAACATGTATTTATGTTAATTGTCAGATTTATTTTTTTTATTATTCCCTTTCTCTCTTGCCAAAAAATACAATAGCAATAAATAGGTCATTTTTACTGGAACATTTTTTTAAAGAAGTTATGAGGGCACAACATACAGTCTCCATGCTTTCCAAACATTCCCATTTAACAAAGAAAGAAAAACAGAACCAGAAAACAAAATAGTTAACAACACTTAATGGTCAAAAAGGAGTAGGAAGAAGTTTAGTTTATTTACATTTTACCCCTACAATTTACAATATTTCATCTACATGATATTCAGAGGACATTTGACGTTGGAAAAATTAGATGGAAAAAACAACAAAAACACAAATAATACATTATCAATAATAACTTTTTAATAGCAGTTCATGAATATATGTTTTCCTGGTGGTATGTTGCTAAAAAGTTGCCTTTATACATTTATTTTATATTTATCTCCAAGCTCATTAAATAAATGTACTCTACTTACAGCCATACTCATAAAAAGCTGTTACAGTTTTTTTTTTCCACATTTGCAGGTCCTGTTGAAGTTGTTTAGTTACTGTGTAAAGGTGAAAATCAACCGACAGCAGCTCGTCAAACCAGAAATGAACACACTCAACGTCATGTTAGGGACTCTCAACCTGGTGCGTGAAACCATTTATAATATAAGAAAATGTGTTAATAGTAAAATATGCACTAGAATTTGTCGATCTTGTTTTTTCCAGGCGTTAGTGGCTGAGCAGGAGAGTAAAGACAGCGGAGGAGCTTCCATAGCTGAACAGGTCCTGAGCATCATGGAGATCATTCTGGACGAAGCCAATGCAGAAATTTCAGAAGATAAAGTATGAACAACTGTGAAGATCAATGTGAAATATCTGCAAAATTATTCACACATGTCAAAACCTCATTGTTATTATACATTTAAACCTGGAGAGAGAGAGACACACACACAAAGAGTGAGTGGATGAGTGAAGGGGACGATGAGAGGATGATGAGAGGATGAGGAGAGTGAAGGGGATGATGAGAGGATGAGGAGAGAGAGGGGAACGATGGAGATGATGGGAAAGAAGGGGACGATGAGAGGATGAGGAG
>KN492209.1:8065-18407 GCA_000787155.1 Scartelaos histophorus
CAGTGTTTCATGTTTTAAGGGTGCACTATGTAACCTTCCTGATAGGGATGTGCCACTATCTCCCTGGAGATATACTTCTTTTGCCTGAGGGTTCCTGAGTATAGTATTAAACTTAAACTATATCTTGCATTTATTCAGTATAGGTGTTTTTTTTTTGTTTTTAAACTCCAACTGTAACTCCATGGAGAAAAGCAGGTAGGAGATCCTCCAGAAGAAGAAACATACAGCTTTAAAACACAGATTTATAATATTGATACCCACTAAATAATAATAATGATGATAAAATGAGTAAAGATATTAATTTGAACAAGTATTGATATTGAAGAAATCACATAAAAAGTACAAAATGCAAAATTCTCTCCTGAAAAGTTTTAGAATTTTCAGGTTCTCCAAAATCCTGAAAAAAATCAAATATGCATTGCTTGTACCACCAAAGACTAGTATAAAATTGTGGGAGACCATATCATAATAATAAAAACTATTCTTACTTGTATTAAAAATCGAATGAACAGAATTAGAATTACACTATTTTTTACTGCTAGAGCTTTAAATTCACTAAACTGCATTAATCACCATAATAAATCAATGTATGGATATATCGTCAGACTGATTTATCTCAAATGTGTAAAACATGCCCTTGTAATTCATATTCCCTGACCAATTAAGAGTATTCTGACTTCAGAAAATCTTACACTTTCTGCCTGTGCCACTATTAACCTTTGAGCTGGGCCTGCAGGTATCTCAACATGACAGAGGAACACATGGAGCACACAAAGACCAACACATAAAGTGCAGTCTAATTAACCAACCAGGGCCCAGCTCCATGAGTCAGACACACAGGCTCTCCACAGAGTGTTCAGACCAGCACTGCTGCTATGGCACTGCTGTTAATTAACACTACACTCCTGTTTTACACATGAACATTTGTGATGGTGCACGGCAGAATCAGTTGGATGCATGTGAAAAGGCAGGCCAACTGTGGCTATCATCTTTCAGGAACAGGAAGGCGAGCCTGTAATTAAATTAACTGTGCTTATTTTCGACTTCACGCATGTTTAGCACAACATAGCAAATGGGACTTGAGTCGCTTGTTTGTTTGACTCACCGGACATCAAATCAAAGTCATTCATAACAGTGACAAGTGGTGAGGGGGCTCAAAGTCACTCTCTCTTCTAAGCAATTATATAAATTAAGTTGTCAGATGGCTCCAGAGGGACATTTTGTCTTTGTGGCCTCTTGGGACCAGAGGGCTCGCTGCAACAATGTGCTACACACAGGGCAACGGGAGAGAGTGGAAGGAGCCACAGTCGAGCTAAACAACATTCTGAAAAACACTGCAATGCAATGTCATCTTAAATTTTCTGAAGAACTGACACCCAACACTCAATATGAGTCATGGCTCTGTTTGGGAAGTAACTGCATGCAATGTGGACACTGAGAATAAACAACATTTTAAAACATCTATATTATTGAAATAGAAATAATAGTATGTAGTATATTTTGATATGGTAATGTTCTTAAACTAAATATAGTATTTTAGATTAGATCATCTAGTCCAATTCCTATTCCAAGTCATTACAACAACGGCATGACAAAACTGAGATATCATTCCTATGACGGGAAAGTCAACATCCTTTTATTAGATAATACTATGAAAAGAGGATTTTAATAGCAGAGTATAGCTTCTTCTTTGAGGAACACTAACAGTAATTAAATCACTTTTTTTTTTGCTCAAACATGCAAGTAAATGTCTTTGTTGAAGTTCAAATATTGCACAAGTAAATGGACTGTAAAAAAAGCATATATATCACGCATTTTGTGGAAGATTAGATAGCATGTTTCTTGTTTTCAGGTTTTTATAGACAGTATCATCTCTGTCTTTAACTCTAGCATAACTTAAATACAATTTCAGTAATTACAATATATTGCAAATGTATTGCTTTGTCTCATATTTTGTTTAATTGTGTAGAAATACACAGTACACTACGCCCCTTGTGGACGTTGTAAGGATTTGCAGTTTCTGGATTAAACACTGCCCCAACACTTTATTTCTGTTAAAAAAGAGGAATCATTACATATGCCCTTTACACCCAAGCCTGTACAGAAAGCCATATATCACTGTCTTTTGAATTATCTTTCCCCACATCACTGAATAACAACAGTCTTTGGGGATGTGTTGAATACAAAGTGGGATCTGCAAGGGTCTTTTATTCTCCATTTTCACTATTAGTCTCAGATTTTGCTGTGAAAATAGGGCTCCCTTGGGTGCCACTATTTTGCTAGACAGTTTCTATCCAGAGCCATACTTTGTCACTACTGGGATGCATTCTCTTTTGCAACTATCCCCAAGGACACGCCTTCACCAGGCTTGTCATTTTCAATTAGCAAATACCCCCAAACACACATGTCTGCTGGCCCATGTCAATAATGATGGGGATTTAAAGGAGAGGGACAGCTGGGTACTCCAAGATGTTTTCCATTTCCATCAAGATCAACCGATTTACCTAATTTACATTGCATCTCAGACCAGCCCTCAAGCAGATTTAGCAGCATTTTGAAAACATGTTCTGCAGGTAAATAAGTGATTTATTGCCAATATGGATACGGCAGACCCCTGATTAGTGCTAACATCTGTTCATCTCTGCATCCAGTCCCAAGGCGCATAGGTGAGGCTGCTTCCATCATGGCTGCAAATGTTAAGTGATGATAAAGCTGTGGGCCAGGTACTGGGCTTTTCACATCATCTCGAATTACATATTTCTAGATTGCAATTACAGGCTGGAATACACGTAAAAGCTTGCATCCAATGCAGTACAATGTTGATGTAAACAGAGCTAGCATTATAGGATATAGTCTATGATGGAAATAGACTGGCCTCACTGTGATTTGTTGTAACTGCAATATGCAGTATATTGAACATTCTCTTTATAAATACTTTGCAAGCTCAATAATGCCAGTGGCTTCTTTATGATAGGAACGTAATAAATGAAAATGTCTTCGAAATCTATACACACTGGTGGTGAAGGAAAAATATGTACAGTGCTTTTGCTGAACCAGCTGCTATTGTGTTACATTGTTACTAAATTGAATATTGATTGTGGCCATGTGGTAAACAGTACTGTATTTATTACTACATTTGACATAGCACTTGAATGGAGTTTAGCTTGATTCATAATCTAATATATGAATAACAGGGGTGCATGTCCTGTCTATTTGGGTCTTTCTACTATTATAATAAGCAAGGAGGGGCGGTGGTTGAGTAGAAAGCACTCATGCTTCACAGCAAGAAGGTTCTGGATTTCATCTGTGGGTCAGCCAGGCCTTTCAGTGCAAAGTTTGCCTGTTTCTCCCCGTGTCTGGGTGGGTTTGCTCTGGGCACTTCAGTTTCCCTCATCAACCCAAAACATGAACATTAGGTACAATCTTCCAAAGACAGTCCTGACCAAGCCTAGCAACAAGAAGACAAAGGTGGGTCCACGGGTGCAGCACGGCGGCCCACTTCTCCTAATGAGGTGCCCCAGCAGCATTGAAGAATGGGGCAAATGCAGAGAACAAAAAGGACAAACTTACACCCTTCACTGTATTACTCCTTTTACTCCAGGATCCTGGCTCAAGATTTTAAGAAATGTCCCTGAGCACCGCACTGCAGTCACCCATTGCTTCTGACAGTTTGCCAGGGTCAAAGACAAAACAAATTCCATAGCTGGAAGAATGAGGAGAAAAAAATAATTTTTCATTTGAAACTCCTGTAGAGTCCAGAATTGTGAGAAAATATCAAAAGTTTGTAACAAATGATTATTCTTTATCCATTCAAATGCCTTCAACTGTGTTTGTACTATCAGGAATCCAGTCTGAACTTCCAGTCTTATTATAAATCTTATTATTATATAACTCAAAGTATATGTCAATGAAATCTATTTTTTTTTTTTGTTTTTCATCTCTGAGAAACATGTATCTAAGCAAGTTAAGATGTAAGTGTCGCTCTAATAAATGTATGATCTGAGACTTCCTGCTTTGGATCTGGTGCACACTAACTGTGTCTCCCTCAGAGCTAAGTGCCCAGGGTGCAGCTCCTTAATGCTTTTTCTTCACTATTTAAACAGCACCACTTCAGTATTTAAACTGAATTTGTGCTAGACTCAGGAGTGACTGAAGCATACAGACCACAATCTAGTTTAGTTATTTATAGAAAGACAAAATTGGTTTGGAGTCCTTAGTTCAAATCTTCCGGACTTGAATATTAGTGTTGTACTTAGGAGCTATAAAAATCTATCTTGAAATATCATGATGCTCTTTCTTGGCATATCTTAATGGACTTGCATTAAAAGTAGAGAAAGCCCAAAGCAGCAAAGCAGATTTACTGACAGACCTTTAGAGATTGTCTTTCCCTCTTTCAGGACTTTATTCTGCCTGTCACTACTTTCCTAATTGCCACCAGTGACAAGAACCTCACACAGAGCTTCACACACTTTTTGTAAATATGTTTTTCACCTGATTGTATATGATATTTATTGCTTGTGCATCTACTCAGCCCCCGAAAAGCCAAAAACAATATGATCAAAGCAAGAGGTGAGTGAGCCCCCAAACCACACACTATAGTACAGTCACTAGCTAAATAAAGTAAACAAACAATAGTGGAAATAAAAATGAGTATTTGGTAGATTTGCATCTCTCTGATTAGATGCTCCCTCTGGGTTCACTTGTTTGTTAAGGGGAGTGTAAGATTCTGCTCTTGCAACTTCAAAAAGTAAAAAAAAAGAACTACATAATTTTATATTCATTACTATGCCTTCAAACGGTTGACTGTCCTATTAAAAAAAGCCTTTGTTTTTATTTATGCAAATCAATCAGTCTTCCCAAGTACAATGTGTAACATAATTACAGATTATTGTAGATTAATGCCGTCTTTATTGTTCATCTCTATTGCTGTTGCATGTTCTTGTGGTTGCTTCTGTGGATATATTTTACACCTTTTTCTAAAATAAAATGCTCTTGCACAAATACACGGATTATTCTATAAAAGGAAATTACAACTTAAAACAATATCATGTAATAATTCTGTGGGAAAAAAAATAAAAAATAAAATCTAGTACAAAGTTGCCTGCCAAGAACTATGTCAGTGACAAAACAGATAGTATTAAACCTTACTATGAAGCACATGCCCACCCTGTATTTGACTTGACTCAGTGTATCTTGTAGACTCCTTCTTAATAATGTCTTTGTCTTTCTCAAATCCGTGTGTCTATTAGAGCAATGTTCTTCAAATACTTCGGCTTGGCAATCATCAGTTGTATAGGCGACTTACTCTAAGGAGCATAACATCACCATCTTAGACCAACTTCAACAGGCGACGTCCACCGAAACGCACGATGATCCAAATTAAATCTAAATGTCACCCAGTGTGAATTGGTTAAACTTACCTCAGTGTAAAGAACCCCAAAAGTCCCACGGGCTGAACGGGCAGCAATCCCACCTTGGCTGTACTCTCTCTTCCCCGACCCGAGCACCGCACTGGAAAGCGTAATCAACAATATCCAAGCGAGCCAGTGTCTCCCATCTGTCCAGAGCGCGTAAACAGTACATCCATGAGTGTGTAAAAAGGACTGTGTGAGCGTGAATGTGTCTGAGTCCCTTATTCCATGCTCACCAAAGCGCTCGCCCCGCGCCCGAGTGGAGATGTGAGCCGGAGCCGTGCGTCGCTGCGCCGTGCGTGGACTAAGGACTGGTCTGCTCCTGCTCTGGTGATGAGACTGAGACTGGCTCTGCCTCTGCCTGTGCCTGTGCCTGTGCCGGAGCCCGCTGCCTCTCTCTGCAGCAGCATCTCTCCAGCAGCCTGCGCGGAGGGAAAAGGTGCTGCTCCGTGAGTAACAAGGAGTGGCGTCTCGTCTTTTCATTAAGTGTCGCGTTTTTACTGCCAAAAGTACAAAAGTTACAAGAGTTTAATGTAGTTTCGAATAAAGCTAGATATAAAATGTATATATCACATAAAACTGCAATAATAAAGACATTGCTTTTTTTTTTTTTTTTTACACCATTACGCACAATGCACAATTCTGCTAAATTAAGATCAAGACATGACAACTTATTTTTAACGTTTATTTTACCCAAAACTCATAATATTTTCATCATAATTGTAAAAATGGTTGAAAATGACAGTTTATTTTGTGATTAGTTTGCATAACATCGACAAAACTAGAAAGTTTGATGTGCATTTTCTTACCAGGTTTGGACGTTTGCCCACACGTGGCGCAGACGATCTCCACTCTGCCCCCTAGCGGTCACTGCGCGTATTCTATCAATTATGCTTCGTGAAGTCATTCAGTACAGTGATAATGAGGCACATGAACATGCAGAACAAAATGCATTTCTATTTCAAAACACATTTTATCTATTTAATTATTCAAGGGATCAGATGGAGCGATTACAATTTGAGAAGTGACCGATTAGATTTTTCCTTTTGCTATAATTGGGGTTACAGATATAGGCTTGTCACGATGCTTATCTTATGTACTGAGTGAACTTGAAAGCTAAGTTTGTGTGTGCATGCAATCGTGGGGAGAGTCTATAGTTTTAATGTGCAGGTAAAGAGGTGTAATCCCACTTTAATGAACCGATCATTTTCAGACTGACGATCATTATTGCTTTTCGATCAATATGTGCCACCAAATCAATGAGCTGCATTAGCAACTTCGCTTGATCATTAAGCGCCAAAGTCAAATTACATAGTGTGACTAGACCTGTCACGATACAACATTTTGAAGTACGATATACATTGATTAAGTAAATATGTGCAATAAACTGTCAAAATACTGAAACTAAAGTACACCGCTGACACAACAGATTTGAACCACCAAGACTGAAAAGTTTGTACAAATATGCAATACTGTAAACATCTTGAGCCGCAATAAATAAATAAATAAATAGGTAGCAGAATGAAACACTTGTAGTAGTTAGTTTGCATCTGTAGAAGTTTTTAATCCAACCTTTTACTGCTTAAACTTGAAGCTATAAGTTCCCAGCAAAGAAAATGTACACACGATAAATACCGACAATAAAAAATATAGTTCCCGCTTTCATATATTCAGCTATATGTTGATATACAGTAGAATTATAACGACATGCCTATGTGCGATGCTATTTCATTATTTCACCCCAACTAAGTAGTAACTCAGCATCAGTATTGGTAAAGTCAGGAGAGTGTTTTCCATTGCGGTTGCTGTACTCTTAACATTAATGGTACTGACTGTGGATATGGATTCGTGTCTTGCTCTTCCCAGATCAGTTACATGGCTCATATTGCCACCCTTTGCTTTGAGTGTTTGACTGACAATACACAGCTAACAGCCTATCTCCAGCCCCATCATTAATTAAACAGCACCCTTGACTGAGTGTGCTTCCTATTGCACGATTGATCCATTTCGGTGCTTGTAGCTCTTATCAGCTTTTAGATTCCATTTTTTCAGAAAGTGTTTAAAGGCTTCTTTGTAAAGTGTCAATAAAGCCTGCTATGCTTAACATGGGCAAAGGCATTTCCTATAGCTCAAGCTTCGACTATTGCCTATGTCGGCACTTGCAGGCAATTGCACTTATAGAAGCATCTAATGTAATTACCGTATTCATCGAACGAAACACAGTAAAAAGACAATGCTGAGCAGCTTATAGAAAGTACTGTGTTAATTAGAAAATAGGGTTTAATTAATTCTTAAATCATGATAATTAAGTAGCATTTACAAGGCTGATTCACAAGAATGACTCAAGTGAAGTCATATAAACTAAAAAAAAGCACAAGTGGTAAATCAGAATAAGGTTCAAAAGTATTTACACATAAAAAAAATAAATAAAAAATCACTCCAACATAACACTATTTTATTATGGAGACAATTTAGGCGTATTATGCAAAACAACTTTAATGAGCTTTTAATCATGTTATAATCCTGTTCCCTCATTATCTTTCTCAAAGTTGTATTTTGATTGAGTTCATGTTTCAGTTCTGCATTTGAGGCATGAGCGCTTAGAGCCACCTACCCCGTAGCTCCGCCCACATTCCCACATAGCAACACTTTGAATGATAAATATGGGTAAAAAATGTTGCACAGCCATTTTTCAACAGTAAAAAAATTAAAATCTGTTGCTTCCTATGGAGAAATGTCACTATGAAGAGGTGAGGCTTCTCTTTTATACAGTTTGAATAGGAAGTCAACGGTCCTATTTCTATTATTAAATCAATATACAATTTACATTAACAAAATATAAAATGGTGGTCTACCTAAGTTACAGTTAATAATTAAGTTCCTGACAAAGCAATAATAATAAAGCGTAATATATTAGTTTTTATTAGCATATGAACTTATTACTTGTTATCTATGATCTATATGAGCATAACTATATAGCATTGTTCTCTTATTCAGAACTTAACTATAATGTTAACTAATTCAGAATGGTTTGGGTTGCAGTTGCAGTATTGATATTGATGACTTATGGTTAGAAGCACCAGCCCTTCAGTTGTAGTCGTATTAGCGCTAATATGCTGGGTAGAGAAAGTTTGTGATCTTGTTCTGCTACACTGCTCTTTACATAATCTGTCCTCTCCGTCTCTCCGTCTTCTTTTGTGCCAGCAAAACACTTTCACACCTCCAATGGTTCGGGTATCTGACATGTGCAGCTCGCAAGGTGCCGTGTGATGTTGCAGTTGAGTGAATCCTAATTTCCCAAGAAAACGCTAAAGAGACGGCAATTCTCAGCATTTGAGCTAACGCAGCACTATCCGGGAGCAAAACATCTTAATTTATCTTCATTATACTCTCAGGAAGCTGTGTTAGGGCATACACCACTTGGACTGCTACAAAGACAGACACAACGGAGCTCCGCCCTTATAATTGGAAGTGCACAGAGATATCATATAATGCACGCGTGTAGTGGGAATTTGCATGTGTATCGAATTCAGCTCTGCCACATAAAAACGTCTGAAAACTATAAAGGTACCCGGCTGCAGATGGTGATTTATATTAACATGCTTAGCCAATTTGAACAATTTATCTCCACAGCTCAACAGATGCTGACTAGATCGAGGTGCTAAATTACAATTTGGTTGGTAGGCTGATTCTTTTCATTATACAACGCCAACATCTGCTGCAGGCAAGGTTTATAGAGGCAGTCATGCTGCGGGATGATATACTGAGGCTGGTTGTCAAAACAAAAACATACTTTAACATGCTACATCAGTGCCGAAAAATCTTACTCTCTCTCCGAGTTATAACTTTTATAACCAGGATTTTGAGCTGTTTTTGTAAATGTGTTGATTAGGTATGTAACCCACAATTCTTATTATTACTTATCTTGTGAATATTTACTTTTACTAACTTAAGACTCTGACTATAGCACCCAAGGACTTAGGGCCCATATTGCACTTTTTTCTGATCTGTTATAATGTTTTTTTCCTCATCAAAAACAGACCTGGGTTTGTGTTTTGTTTCATTCACAGAGGTTTAACACACACATCTTGCATATCGTTATCTTCCTAAAATAATCGCCTAAGTCACTTTTTGCCTAAATGTACTTTGCCATAATTTATGCCATAATTTAAATTTTGGGGGGAGTTTTTTGTGTTTCCTGAAAAGCCTGAAAAAATGACTTATGCGATTATTTTAGGAAGGTGTCGATATATAGGCTGAGTTCTTCTCTCAAACAGAAAACAGACTGTTCCATCTTGTCATGTCACGTGATAATACAGGAAGTGCTCCACTAGGTTTTTAAACTCCATAGACCTTCACTACAATCATCTGGATGAACTCAGTGTTGAACTAGTCAAATGAATAAAATGTAAAAGGCAGCTGCATGACATCACAAAGTGGAACAGAGAATTTTGAGCTTTGGAGATGTAATCAAACAAATAATAAATGGTTACTCAGGCAAATGGAACAAACCCAACTCCAGGCATTTTTTTGAGGAGGTAACAAGATTCTAAAATAGCTTAAAACTCACACAAATCAGTTTTACATAGTTTAGAACCTTTAACTTTTACCACAAACTATAAACTATTTGTTTTTGTCAATCTTTGGCTTCCCCCCAAACCACTATCCTCCAACTCCAACGATGTCCAACTTGTCAGATCCACCGGTGGATTTGAGCTGAAACGTACAGGCAGAAGCATTTCACAAACTCACAAATGTACCAAGAGTTTATCCTGCAGCACAAAGTAAAAGGGATTTGTCCACTGACAGAATATCATTCTGATTGCCTGGGATCCAGAATGCACACTTCTTCAATACTTTATGAAGATGTGAGACTGGGCACTGGTGAATCTACCCAAGTCCAGATGAACATGATTGACAAGTACATTAGT